>CAJHQP010000575.1:0-174015 GCA_905132765.1 Moricandia arvensis | reverse complement strand
GTCTCTTTAATAAGTTTACCAACAATATTACTTTCCAAGGTTAATAAACTTTTATACAGTACAAGTTAGTAAACAAATTTATAAGTGGTTAAACTGACACGAAATAAAGTTAGAGAGGAATATTTAAAGCTAATTATAATCCATTAAACAAATGATCTGACCCAAGAAACGAAAATAACAAAAGCCCATTAGTTAGATTTAACAGGACCCATTGGCTAGTTTTCTCCAGGTTTTGACCTTTTATATATTTGGTAGAAGTGGATCATACGTTCCTCCAAAGTTGTATCTGCTCGTTCTGGGAGGATTTGGTGAGTTTGTTTTTTTTTTCTTGTGGCCACTTCATATTCAAGTATTGACATCCTTCTACTTCATTCTGAAGGAACCTTTTTGTAAATGTTCTTTAAGCTGTCCATCTTTCATGTTCTATACCCTTTCACTTATTTGTTTTTCTAGCTACTTGCGTTGGTGGGCGACCAGCTTGATGATGCTGATAACATCTTTGGGGCAGTACTGAGTGTCCGCTTCAATGAGGACATCATTAATGTATGGAATCGCAATGCTTCTGATCATCAAGTGAGATAACTGTTAAAAGAAGATCTCTCGTTCTCTCCCTTGATGGGTTTGAGAGACTCAATCAAGAGGCATTTGAAGCTGCCTTATGCTTATGTCATGGAATACAAGCCCCATGATGCTTTTCTTCGTGACAGCTCTTCCTACAGGAACACTCGGCTGAGAGGATAGTTTCAAAGTAAACCATTGTATCATGTGGTGTGGGGGAAGATTCTGGAAGCTCTCCTGCAACCTGGAAGACATATGGACTTAACAGTGTTTCAGATAGCAAACTCTGCGTGTCAGATGGCTTAAGATCTCAGCAACGAAAGCCCTGGCTAATTCTGTGTATTCAATCGTTTCCTTGTTTCTAGATATTGTTACCATCGAATCGATGGTTTGTATTCTTGTTTGAAACTTCAATGATACAAAGAAAACTTGAGCTTACGTACTGGTTTTACATTATTGTGACTTACGTCTCAAACAGTATGTTAATATACATTTCACTTCCTGCTATGATCTCTGACGTACATCTTTACAGGTGAAAAACTGAGCGTGGCTCTGGTGTGGATAGTTCATTGATCTCAGAAGCTAAAGTTTAGGATCCACAGCTGATTGAAGTCCGATAATACCTGGTTCAACATCAAAACCTAGAGTGAGTAACTTCACACACTAAATAAAAAAAAAGTGGTGTTGCTCTTTTTTTTTTCTCAAAATGTTAGCCATGTATACAGCAAGCAATACCGCATCCAACTCGTGCGCCTGCATTTCCGGTTGATTTGCTAAGCTTGTGTCCTCCTACGCGGTAAATACATCAAAGAGATCACGACTCTTTTAATTTAACATCATCAACAGAGCCCAGCATGAACCTAAAAACTGTGGCAGATACTTGATGACAAGTTGGCAATTACATGAAACTAGACACAATGATTAATATTAGGATTTGAGTCTGAAACTTCTACTGCTAAATTTGTATATAGTAAGTGACATTGTACCATATATGTATACTTTTAAAGGCTAAATAAAGAAGTGTTCATACCTCTACCAAGGTCATCAGGATCACCATGTACAACAACCGCCCTCCCAAGTATGGAATACTGCCCACTAAGTGGTATCTGTGAAATTATAGAGAAGTCGAGATAAATGGAGAAATACCAACAGATACATATGCACAATTTGAGAAGCTTAAGACTTATGTACTGTTACACCAAATGGTTGAAGAAGTGAAAGAGAAGATTTGGTTACCTGTTTGTCTTTGATTGAGATTTCAGCAACACCTGAAACAAGCAGGTCTCATCCAGAAAAACACTAGCATCATTCTTCAGAAAGCACAAACCATGTATATAGATGAATGAAATGTATACCGTCTGATCCAGCAAAAATGTTACCCAAATCCCCAGCATGACGCTCTTCCTCATCAGGTGGTCCATGAACTCGATTTAATGGATTGAAGTGAGGTCCTGAAGTCAACGTTTCCACAAGAAAACAAAACAACACTAAGTACAGAACTCAACGATAGAATCACAAAGAGGCAACACCACTCAAACATCTATTAAATGAGCTTTGATATGTTTCAGCTTCTAAAAGTAGCTTAATCTAAACCGTTCCTTGAGAGAACTGAATTCTTTGGAAACACTAATTGTCCACCTATACTACATCTGATCCAAACTAATCAAGTTACATCAAGGTCAAGGCATCAAGCAAGATTACTCTTTTCATATGTATCTATGTGTTTCAGAGATAGAAACCATTAGATTCTCTAAGAGTAATAGTTAAAGATTTAGTCTTGAACTCGAAGTGTACAGTAAGATAGACAAAGAGCTGAAAGACCAACCAGTAGAGTTGCAGCCATTTGTAGTGTCACCAAAGGAGTGAATATGAAAGCCATGGAAGCCAGGTGACAGTCCTGAGATCTTTCCTGTAACATGAGTTGTCCCTGTAAAGTAAAACAAAATCAATACAAAAGGAATGTAATAAGAACATGTCCGAAGGCAAATAAAAGGAGAAAAGACAGATCACCGGAAGTGTCTTGTGTAAAGTGAAGAAATCCTCGGACGTTTTTATCGCCGGCGATAAGAGCCACCGCTCTCAGATTAGGAGCTCCCATCGGTTCTGTCTGTGTGTTGGGAATTGATGTGAGATGTTGATCGGATTAAATTGACATGTGTACTGGTTTAAGTGTGGTCGAGAAGAGAAGAGTCATAAACCGAATCAAACCGGAAATTAAACTTCACGGTTAAGATTAATTGTAGTTCCGAACCGGAGAGAAGAAACAAATGAATACAGACAACAAACACAACATAAAGATTTGGTTTATAACACATTAACTAAGATCATCTCAACAGCTACATGGAGTCTCTTGTTTGGAGACACTGAGAATCATCTCTGCCGGTTCAATGAGCACGAAGGTGCAAACATCTCCGACCTCTAAACCCAAATCTTTAACCAATCGAGACCATCCACGAGAGAATCTTGACTGTATATTAGAGACCACATACGTAACCTCCATGACTTCTTCCCTTTTGGATCACGAATCTTGAACACTGTTTCCTCCTTTGGCATATGCATATCCGCAAACTTCTTCGGGATCCCCTGGATCACAAGTTAAACATTTGATTAATTCTTGTGCACGTAACTCAAGCTCACAATCTTACTTGTCTTGTCGTGCTTCTAAGTTCTCTTACCAAGAACAGAACGTATGATTTCTTTATAATGATTGTAAACTCTGGAACAAGAGACGAAGTGCCAGCTTCAGAGTCGTCATAGTCGGTATCCATCTTCCTCTTTTTACACTTGTTTTCTTTAACTTGCTTCTTTCCCAAGTTAGTAAGGTCACGTTTCTGTTTCAGTCTTCCTCCTACTATAGATTCAGCTGTTTCTGAGACAGGATAGCTTGATGCAGACAACGACTCTCTCTCTTCCTCCTTCACATTGTTCCCTTGTTCCCTCTTGTTTCTACCTGGTTCATCAAAATAAAACAACCAGGCAAGTAAAGTATGTCTTCTTCTTCTCCATAAGGCTTACAAAAACATGAGAAGAACTTACTGGAAGAAGCAATGGTTGCAGATGTTGTGGGTCTGAGCATCTCGAGGCAATTTGTTTTGTAGATGCTTACGTTAAAACACATGTTACCCTTGTGCGTGAATGTAAGAAGCTCGTCATCACCTAGACCATTGTCGCTCAAAAACTGGTCTTATCCGTTTTTCTCCATGTAGTAGAAGAAGCTTTGGTATTTTGAGAGCTTGATTCTCCATGAGCTTCCCCATGGCAACTTTAAGACCATCTTAAAGGAAAACTCCTGGGCTGAGATGCTTTTCAAGAAGTCTTGAGGGATCCCTCTCTTTAGATATATCATAAGAACAAGATCTCTGTCAATAAATGATGGACAAAAATAACAAAGAAAGATTTGCATTTTGCAACTTCAGTGAAAGTCATTTCGAGCCTAGAACTTACTAACATACTTGCAAAATAAGTTTTATGAAGATGGGTAAAAGAAAGATCACATACCAAGGTTTGAGATGATAGATCTTCCTTTCTAAGAACTTTGATGAATCCTGGGTTGTCTTTTTCTTCCATAAGCATACCAAAGCAAATGTTAGTCCCCATCTCTCTCTCCCTATCACCTTCATTCTGCATCCTCTTGTTTCTCTCTCTGTGTTAATGGGAAAAATTTAGAGAGAGAGAGAGAGAGAGAGTGTGGTCTGAAGAGTGAAGACCATTTATTCTAAATACAGTTGATGCAGCTCCTAGTATTCAAAGTCTTAACTTTTTCTCCATTAACTTTGAAATAATTAAGAAAGATGCCCATGCATCATTATAACTTGTAGTTTTTTTCTTCATAATGCTGAAAATAGGATCTGTGTTTTGGTGACTTTGGAGACACGTAAAAAGGAGTGCAGTTTGCTAGTTTGAGTAAACTCAATTCCACTACAAGGACAGCGACTTGTTACAACATTTACACCATAGGCTAAGATCTAATATATGTATGTGTATTATTACTAAGTTCTACTAACATTTGACAACCAATTATTTATTTAATTTAAACTTCTTTATCTAATCGGTAGTTCATGGTTTTGATATTAATCAAAGTTACTAACTTTTTAAGTTTATATGGCAAAATACTTTGTTAACTTTTCAGTAAACGTTGAAATTGAAGATCACATTTCTTCTAGAGTAATTTGCTAACTGGCAAGATTTATTATGACTTAGTAGATGACAATTCTTGAATTTTGTTTTTGGTGAACCACAATTCTTGAATTGTTATTAGTAAATGACAAAATGTTATTTGACAAAAAAAATTGTGATGAAATCTTTACTAAAGAAAATCGTGATTAAATTGTTGACAAATAAACTGGTTAATGTTAGTATATTCATATATTCACATATAGTAAGTATAAGACATGTCAAAAAGTATAAAACATGCAAGAGATTGAAACGGTGATAAGGAAACTGCGCCGGTTCTCTGTGAGTAGCGTTCATGTTTGGGGAATACGCTGTCTCTCGGATAAAGATTGAACCGACTACAAACCGGAACTAAGAAAGACTTTCGGCTAAATAAATTAGATTATGGAACCAAATGGAACCGGATGAAACGCAGCAAAAGCGAAGCACAATTCAAGATTTTTTTGAAAAAAGTTGACCGGATAATATGTTCGGGAATTTTGAACCCGACGTGAATCGAACACGCAACCTTCTGATCTGGAGTCAGACGCGCTACCATTGCGCCACGGATCCGGATGGTAACTAGGCTCACCACAATTTATTTAACGATAGGCTAATATAATTAAAATGGTTCTTCAAATGTTGTGGTGGTCTTTCCTTTTTGGACCCAAAATGTATTGACATGAACGTGTAACAACTCTTTCAGGAAGAAAGAAAAATGAGAAAGTGCTGCTCCTATAATTTACAATGAATAAGTCTATTTTCTAACTCAGGAAGAAGCATCATCATTGGAGCCGAGCCGTTACATTAATGAAGATATCTTCGGGACAAGGGATCGTTAAGCCACCCATTGGATGATCAAACCCAAACTCTTCTTCCGATTTGGTGAGAAGAGCTTGAAACGAAGGCTTGCTCAGGGTATGAGATTGGCACCACATATCTATTCTTCTGACTCTCTTCCTACGTACACCGCAAGAAACCCTTTTGGTGCTGCCGAGGCTGCTCTTTTGCTAGTGGAAGCTGCTGAGACCGAACGGCCAAGAATCTTCTTTGCACCCAATAGATTTCTCACAAGAGCCATTTCTATGTCTTTTATCTCAAAGTTTGAATTCTTTTGAAGAAATGTATGAAGAGATTAAAGCTATTGGATTGCTTGTGGTTGGTTGATGATAGAAATTAGAATGGCTCATGTGTATATATAGAAAGACTAGTGAATATAATGTGTTGAAAAGTCTTTGAAACTTGTGGTCTTTTAAGCGTTGAAACAGAGTAGTATCACATGGTTCTGTCTTTATTATCTTGAAAAGAAGCATTAATGCAATTTGTCCACTTGGAGAGTACTCTCCGTATGCAACTCACAAGGGCTTGTCTTCTCAATGTTTCTGAGATAAGACGTGCCCCATGACTTAACTTGTACCGTTTTTATGAATCTGTGGTGATCAAGTGGTTAGTTCTCTGGCTATCCTCTAAACTCTATGGTTGATCATATCATAGTAAAGAAGAAACATTTGATTATAAAACTGGACACTGGTTTTGTTTTCCTCACTGTTACATGAGTTATATACCTTACATATAGCAAAACATGTTTTAAGCACTAAACATTGAAAGCTGAGGATCCATTCACTCCCTTGTAAGCTGACTAAATATTGAAAGCTGAGGATCCATTCACTCCCTTGTAAGCTGACTAAATATTGAAAGCTGACTGATGCAAACTGGTTCTAAGACTTTAGAGTTCCAATCAGAAGACTAATTGACAGGCTGTTAAGAGCCGCTTTTGTCAACTCTTGTATTCCTTGGCGCCAATTTAACCGTTACATTATTAACAAGATAATATTTTTGATTGTGCTTAATTATCTTATCTCTTTTTATTAGATAAATGTTCAAGAGGGGATGAAGAGCAAATGGTAAGAGAGAAACAGAGCAAATCTCAAGAAACATAACAAGAAAGACTTTTCTACCAGATTGAACTTTACTGTAAAACAGGATACTTAGCGGAGTTGTTAAACTAAACATCTCTTTGCCACTGATTTGTTTTCTTTGTTAGATGAAAGACTTTCAACAGATGATAGTTTGGTTAAGTTGAGCCACGGATCCATATGATAAAATACTTCAATTGCTTTTGCCATTTCTTTTTTCAGTGATCGATCCAAAATTGTATATAATAGTAACATGAATCATGATTGTCTTTACAACATAAAGGTTGTATTTACTTTCAGTTCTCTTAGAACAACTCTTTCAAGAAGAAAGAGAAACAAAAATATTCTCTATTTACAAGGAAGAAGACTATCTCTATCTCGAAGAACAATATGTTGAATTTTCATCATTGGAGACGAGAGGTCACGTTGATGAAGATATCTCCAGGACAAGGGATGGTTAAGCCACCCATTGGATGATCGAACCCAAACTCTTCTTCGGATTTGGTGAGAAGAGCTTGAAATGAAGGCTGGCTCAAGAATGAGATTGGCACAACATATCTCTTCTTCTGCCTCTCTCCTACGTACACCGCAAGAAACCCTTTTGGTGTCGCCGAGGCTACTCTTTTGCTTGTTGCAGCTATTACAGAGCGGCCAAGAATCTTCTTTGCACCCAATAGACTTCTCACCAAAGCCATTCTTGAAAGGTTGAATTCTTTTGAAGGTTTTGAAGAGATGTATGAAAAGATCAAAGTTATTTGGATTGCTAGTTGCTGGTTGATGATAGAAAATTAAAATGACTCATGTGTATATATATATATATATAGAACGACTAGTGAAGATAATGTGTTGAAAAGTCTTTGAAGAGCGGGACAGAGTAGAACAAAGAGTTATCACATGGTTCTGTCTTTTTAACATTGGAAAAGAAACATTAATGCAATTTGTACATCTGAATAGCCTCAATATGCTATTCACAAGGGATTGTCTTCTCAATGTTTCTGAGATTATAAGATGTGTCCCATGACTTAACTTGCACCGTTTCTGTGAATGTGTGTGTGATGATTAAGTGGTTGGCTCTCTGGGCCTCACTATATGGTTGAAATGAATTTAATAAGAACAAAAACATGGGACCTGTTGTTCTTCAACAACAGAACAGGAAACAAGTCTCTGTCGCTAGTTAAGTTAATTTTACACATGAGTATAAAAGCAGCTCGACCTTTGAGATTTGTTAGATATAGGGAAAACAGAGTACAGAAGATACATTTGATCAAATGACTGATACTGTTTATCTCATTGTTACATGAGCTGTCAGACTGATAAATAGTAAGACATATTTTTGAGGACTAAATATATTGAAAGCTGAGAATGCATTCACTCCCTTGCAGATGTAAGACAGGGTTCTAACTTTAGATTTTATAGTTGTTATGAGAAAGCTAACGGAGAAGCTGTTGTTGTTACAAGGAAAGTTCTGGTTTTGTTAACTTTTTTTTTTGTATTTGTTGGCGCCAATTATAACAGTAAATCAGAGAAACAGAGCAAATCTCAAGATTTATATGATAAATGCTCCTTTAACTTTATTAGTATAAACTCGTATAATTCTTTATTTGGTGTTGTCATTTCTTTCTCACTGATCGATCCAAAATATATTAATTTGGACATGAATCATGATTGTATTTGTATCTTTTTACAAAGAACAAGTCTATCTCTAACTCGAAGAACAGTATGTTCGATAATCATTATTGGAGACGAGATGTGACAGCCATGAAGGCATCTTCAGGACAAGGGATCGTTTAGCCACCCATCGGATGATCAAAACTAAACTCTTCCTCGGATTTACTGAGAAGCGATTGAAAAGAAGGATCGGTCAAGTATGAGAGTGGCACCACATATCTCTTCTTCTAGCTCTCTCCTCCGCAAGAAGCCCTTCTGGTGCTGCGAGGCTGCCCTTTTGCTTGTAGAAGCTGGTGCTGTCATGGAGCGACCAAGGATCTTCCTTGAAGAGGTGTATGAGAAGAAATAGAATTTTCGAGAGAGAATAAATCTCTCTCTAGGAGAGGAGAGAGATTTCCACTTAGAAATAAGTTTATGTTCTTCATGTAATGTGGTGATCATATTCCCTCATCTATGTGGTCTAAATAGATTTAATTAATAAGAACATACAGTAGCGACCTGAAGTTTATCAACAACAGAACAACAAGTCTTGGTCACAGGTTAACTTGTTCTTAGATTATGTCCAACTATGATCAAACATGCCAGTTGTCAATCACAGAAGACTGATAGTTTTCAATGAGAAGAGTCAATGTTGGGGTTTGTGGTGAAGTCAGTTGGAAACAAATTTGTGAATATGGTCTATTTATGATGTTGAACTGTAAAAGTGATGTTACAACGAGTTGGTAGAGAATGCAAATAGATGGGTCCGACCAAAACACTCAAAAACCGAGAAAAAAAAAAGAAAAAAGAAAGGATTTCTATGTAACTCTCTATCACCATTCATCCACCTTTGGATGATCATGCACATTCACAGTGGTCAAACTAATCTAAGAATGACAGCAAAATAACAGATAGATATACATTTACCACTGCTTTGAAACGACTAGTCTTTGGAATCAGTTCTGGAGTTGTAAGACACCGTCATTGTCCATCTATTAAGAGAGAAGATGACTTAGGAAAGTAAGAACCAAGTAACTTAGCAATTTCAGAAGGGCAGAGAGAAACCGAATATAAATTCAACCGAATATAGATTTAATTCACTGTTTTAAAGTCATAATCTCTAGAATCAACTCTAAAGCTGTAAATCGAATATAAATTAAACTGAATACAACATTAATCCCCACCAGCGCAAAAATCCTTCCATGTTTAAGTAAGAATTGTGTAGTTTTTGTGCAATTTCAAAATTGTAGAGCGGAGTTTGTGGCTTACATAGTCACAGTAACTCAGTGAAGAAAAGATAGTGGAGTGAATTTATCATCAAGAACACATGGATCAACTACAACAAACTCAAATCTTTATCATCTCTCAACATCGTTACATTCAAAAGTTCCATGTGTAAGTTCATCTCTAGAACGGCATAGCATGAATACTTGAGCAGCGCTTAATATGGATCTTGCTTCCGGATAACAACTGTAAGATGCTATTTCATAATAACATACTTGATTAATGATCACATATTCATGTGTATTAAACTTATATTTTATAATAATATTTTCTTTGAATTACTCAACATTCAACATCAAGGAAAATAATTCGGAAATACAATGTGAATCTCATCAAGAATATCAATTATGTGGCCTGAAATCTAATGACAATTGTACTTTCAGTAAAAGATCTTAGGCATGATTGTTAAAGTCAGTGACATTTCTTTTAAGTACTGTGAAAAGATAAAATTTTGTTCAAGTAATGTTAATGATGTAATAAGATTCTATAAAACAAGAACATTAATTATTCATTTTTGACTTAGCAAACAAGTCCACAGAGTAATATAAAAAGAGATGTTTAGTTCTTACTATGGACACAATTCAGGAAAACAAACTACATATGCAATCCACAAAGGCTTGTTTTCTCAATGTTTTTGAGATAAGACATATGCTATTGTCTATAATAAAGACCAGCAAGTTTATGTTCTTCATGTTCTGTGGTGATCATATTCTCTCATCTATATGGTCAAAATGAATTTAGTTAATAAGAAGGTAGATTGGGGACCTGAAGTTTCTCAACAACAGACTTCTCTGTCACAGGTTAAGTTGTTCTTTAATGATTTCCACAACTTAGATCACACATGACAGCTTTCCTTTCTTGTCATCGGTCATATCTAGAAACACAACCATGTGAAACTCTGTTTGTGTATGTCCCGTGCTTCCAATGTTTCCAGGGTTGTTTCAATCTATTTATACATCCAGAGATAGAACCAACTCTTCAAATCACCAACTAGCAAAAGCAAGCCACACCTAGAATCTGAGAAGCTTCAGATTTCAGTTTTCCAGACAAAAGAAATGTCTTTGCTCAGAGGTATCTTGGGTGGAAAGAAGAACTATTCAATATATATATGTTAACTTTGTGAAAGAGAGTTGTTCAAGAGGTAACAAAATGTAAATGTGTCCGCCATGTAAGAACAATGGTTTCAGTTAATACAGATTGAAGCAAGTTTTCTGAGAATATTTTCATCGTTCTTGCATACATGAATGTATCTATATTAGTATGGCTCGATCAGCTTAGTGTTTTGGATTCAATGGATCACATGAAAAAAACAAGCTAGAAATAAGACATAACAATCATTCATGGTTATATCCTTATAAGGAACTACTCAGACAATAATTACACGAGAATGATGTTACTCGTCTCACAGTCAAATCAATCAACCATCCTCTCTTGATTAGTATCTGAAATGGTGGAGTCATGTGGAACACTGTTTGGGAAGACAACAAGTTTCAACTCATTTCATTGATTCCTCTGTATATTTGAAACAGAACAAACTCTTTAATATCATATAACACTCAATCTTTTAAGATTTATTTATATTTTTAGAAAGCTTTGTGCAATTATAATAGAGATAACTTTAATGCTTAGACAACAAAAATAACATTCATTTGACCTCTTTATCAACTCTTTTCTCACAAAGAACGAGGAAAAAGGTTGACCTATTTACATTGAATAATTCTATCTCTAACTTGAGCTAAATAATGTTAGATATCTCTTCTCCTCGGATCATCTTCCCTTTAGGCCTGAAGTCACAGTGATGAAAGTATCTTCAGGACAAGGGATCGTTAAGCCACCCATGGGATGATCAAACCCAAACTCTTCCTCGGATTTACTGAGAAGATCTTGAAAAAAAGGCTGGCTCAAGTATGAGACAGGAACTATGTATCTCTTCTTCTGAACCTTGTCCTCTCCAACATACACAGCAAGAAACCCTTTTGGTGTTGTAGCCGTTACAGAGCGGCTCAAGATCTTCTTTGCACCCAAGAGAGTTCTTACCAAAGCCATTTATAGTCTTTGAAAATATAAGCTGAAGACGGGTTGAGGATAACAAGTTTGATATTGAGAGTCAAGCTTTGGATTGCTTTACTACTTGGTGATGTGATGAAGCGGTTCTGTTTCTTGATGATGTATAAATAGATCAATGAAGGAGTTAAAAACCACCCTGGAACCAATGGAACTATGGTCTACAACTACAAGCGTGGGACATGCAAGAAGAGAGTTTCACATGGTTTTGTTTTTCCAGATATGACAAGCAATGAAAGCTAATCAACATTTTATGCACTTCACAAGGGGTTGTTTCCTCGGTGTCTTTACTATTAATAAAGAGAAAAAAATGAGACATTGCAATCTTCTCTTGTCTATGATAAAACATTAGCAGGTTTAGTTGCTCTATTGTTGGGAAACTTCAGGTCCCCACTTTAAGTTCTAATTTATTTAGACCACAAAAGATGAGGAAATAGGATCACGGATCACCACAGAACATGAAGACCTTGAAAGCATGTCTTATCTGAAGAAAATGAAAGAATTGAGAAAACAGTCCCTTGTGAATTGCATATGGAGTTTGTTTTTAGTATAATTGTCCCACATTCAATTAATAGTCTCATCAGGACATATTGCATGTACTTTTCAAGATGTCAAAGACAGAACCATGTGAAACTCTGTTCTAGTCTGTCCCACACTTGAAGACCACAAACTTCAATGATTTTTCAGAGAAACTTCAATTCATTCATTGATCTTTCTATATATACATATCACATAACTCTTTTTTCAATCATCAACCAACAACGAACAATCCAATAACTTGACTCTTTTCATACACCTTTTCAAAAGAATTCAAACTTTCATTCAAAAATCATAGAAATGGCTTTCGTGAGAAGTCTATTAGGTGCAAAGAAGATTCTTGGCCGCTCCGTAACAGCAGCAACAAGCAAAAGGGCAGCCTCGGCGGCACCAAAAGGGTTTCTTGCGGTGTACGTAGGAGAGAGCCAGAAGAAGAGATATGTCGTGCCAATCTCATACTTGAGCCAGCCTTCTTTTCAAGCTCTTCTCAGCAAATCAGAAGAAGAGTTTGGGTTCGATCATCCAATGGGTGGCTTAACTATCCCTTGTCCTGAAGATATCTTCATCAACGTAACGTCTAGGCTCCAATAATATGATTATCCATCATATTGTTCTTCGACTTAGAGATAGACTTGTATTTGTAAATAGAGGAGATTTTTTGTTTTCTCTTTCTTCTTGAAAGAGTTCTAAGAGATTTGAAAGTAAATACAACTTTTCTGTTATAGACACAATCATGATTCATGTTAAACATTCATTTTGGATCGATCACTAAAAAAAAAGGCAACACCAAGTAAAGAACTATATAATTTATATTCAAGTTGCTATTAATGAAGTTAAATGATTATTTATCTTAATGGATCCGTGGCTCAACTTAACCAAATTGTCTAGAAAGTCTTTTTTTTTTTTTTTGTTTCTTGAGAATTGTTTCTCTCTTTTACCGTTATAATTGGCGCCAATAAATACAAGAGTTTACAAAACCGGAACTTTCCTTGTAACAACAACTTCTCCATTAGTCTTCTCATTAAAACTCTAAAAGCTAAAGTTAGACCCAGTCTACATCTCCAAGGAAGTGAATGCATTCTCAGCTTTCAATATTCAGTGCTTCAAATATGTCTTAATAATTATCAGTCTTACTTATAACTCACGTAACAATATCAGTCATTTGATCAAATGTATCTTCTGTGCTCTGTTTTCCTTTTATCTAGCAAAGCTCAAAGGCCGAAACGCTTGTAGTTAGAATTGTCATGCGTAAATTAACTTAACCAGTGACAAGAGACATGTTTTCTGTTCTGTTGTTGAAGAACAACAGGTCCCACTTTTTGTTCCTTATTAAATTCATTTCAACCATAGAGTTAGGCAAGAGAGCCAACCACTTAATGAACAGAGATTCACAGAAACGGTGCAAGTTAAGTCATGGGACACATCTTATAATCTCAGAAACATTGAGAAGACAAGCCCTTGTGTATTTCATACGGAGACTATCCAAATGTACAAATTGCATTATTGCTTCATTGCAAGATGCTAAAGACAGAACCATGTGATACTCTCTGTTCTAGTCTGTCCCAACGCTCCAAAAACCACAAGTTTCAAAGACTTTTCAACACATTATGTTCACTGGTTTTTCTATATATACACATTAGCCATTCTAATTTCTATTATCAACCAACAACTAGAAATCCAAATAACTTTGATCTTTTCATACATCTCTTCAAAACCTTCAAAAGAATTCAACCTTTTAGAAATGGCTTTCGTGAGAAGTCTATTGGGTGCAAAGAAGATTCTTGGTCGCTCTGTGACAGAAGCTGCACCAAAAGGGTTTCTTGCGGTGTACGTAGGAGAGAGCCTGAAGAAGAGATATGTGGTGCCAATCTCATTCTTGAGCCAGCCTTCGTTTCAAGAGCTTCTTAGTAAATCAGAGGAAGAGTTTGGTTTTGATCATCAGATGGGTGGCTTAACGATCCCTTGTCCTGAAGATATCTTCATCAACGTAACGTCTAGGCTCCAATGATGATATGATTATCGAAATCTTGTATTTATCTTGAGTTAGCAATAGACTTATTCAATGTAAATCATACTATCATAGGAGTTTTTTTTTCTCGTTTTCCTCCTTTTTGGAAGAGTTGTTTAGAGAGTGAATACCATTTCTTATGACACAGACACGATCATGTCAATAAGTTTTGGATCGACTGTTTAAAGAAAAGACCACACCATTTGAAGAACCATTTATAAGTATATCAAACCCTCGTTATATAACAGTTCTTGAGAGTATTTAACATCCGGATCCGTGGCGCAATGGTAGCGCGTCTGACTCCAGATCAGAAGGTTGCGTGTTCGATTCACGTCGGGTTCAAACTCCCGAACATATTATCCGGAAACCTTTTTTGGAAAGTTTTGAAATATAGAAAGATGAAGTAAATGACTTATACTTGCTAAACGTTGTATTGTGTAAAACTGTGTAAACACCCAAATGATCAGTTCCTTGATTCATTAAAAGTTTGGAAAGAGAGTTTCCTCAGTTGATCATAATATAAAACAGATTCATTTGTTTTTCTATTAAGGATGATATTTTTGCAATGTTTTACATGGAGAAAACTAGAGTTACAAACCTTCTCTGTTCTAACTTGACAAAGAAAACTAGAGTTACAAACCTTTATTGCGTCGCCTCTGCATACAATACCCAAATATATGTAGACAAATCACTGAACATTCTGAGCTAGCTTAGATGTCTGAATCCATGAATCAAGCGTCTTCATAGCTTTCCCTGACGACTGTACTTCACGTGCCAAAGCTACTCCTTCAGCTAGCGTTTTAACTCGGTTGCTAACCAATAGAGCCGCAGCTGCGTTTAGGATCTACAAACAAGATTTACGAAAAAGAGATTAACTCATTGCAGAAGTTCACGAGAAAGGCGAATGGAGAATCCGGTGATACAGAACATACCAATGAATCTGCTATTGATCCAGTTTCCCCTGAAAGCACACGTCTTAACACATCTGCATTGTAGTCTGGACCTCCACCCCGCAAATCCTCAAGTGTACAACGAGGAATACCAAAGTCCACTGTCAAAAAAAGAAAGAAGCTTTAAGTTTAAGTTTAACTAGCTGCTCCATCATTCACCTAGCTCCAACTGCATTCATCACTATAGAAATGGGATTAAAAAAAAAACATAAAGAGTTGAAAGAGGAATTTTTACATGGGTCGAATGAGAATTCTTCTATCTTTTCAGGGGTTACATCATAAACTAGCCCTCCTCCTGTTTACATTAAACCATAATGGTTAGGTTAGTAATCTTTGGACAATGAAAGTCAACGGTTTTGGGAAGAGAGAACAATACCTAACGGACTCATTTCATCTAGGCCATATGAATGAACAACCAATGCTCTTTTCATACCAAATCGTTGCAGTGCCTTTGCCATCTTAATAACCTATAAACGACAATCGAATATGCTAAGTGTAAGTCTTTGCTGTTGATGAACAACTGATTCAGAGGTGAGAATGTGTACCAGATTTTTGTGGTAAACACCAACAACAGCATAAGACACGCTAGCAGGATTAAGCATAGGTCCCAAAATGTTGAAAACAGTTTTGATTTTAAGCTTCTTTCGGACAGGACCAACGATCTTCATAGCTGGATGGTACATTGGTGACATCATGAAAGCAATCCCTGATTCTTCAACACATCTCTTAATCCCCTCTGGTCCCAAGTCAATCACCACTCCTAGTGCCTCTAATACATCAGCACTTCCACAAGCAGAAGAACTCGAACGATTCCCTTGCTGCAAAAAAAAAAAAACAGATGAGTTCAGTTACAATCTAGGCAAATTTGGCATTCTATTAAAGGATTTTCTAAGTCATTATACCTTTGCTACTTTAGCACCACAAGCTGCAGCAAGAATTGAAGATCCAGTTGATATGTTGACTGTGTTTGCTCCATCGCCACCTGTTCCTACTATGTCCACGGCATCAACTAATCCTTCCACTTTTCTAGCATGCTTCATCATCGCCCTAGCTAACCCCACAATCTACCCAACACGCGATTATTTTAAAGGTAAATCTCTACTCAGTGAAATCTTGTTAATATAGGATTATGTATACATTTCTACACGCCTAGATTGAATTAGTTTTATACTTACTTCTTCGTATGTCTCTCCTTTAGCTCTCAGGAGAACCAAAAAGGCACTGATCAGTGCCTCATTAGCCTCGTTCAGCAAAAACTCGAGAGATGATTCAGTCTCGGATTCAGATAGATCAACCCGATCAATCAAAGACTCAATCAACTGCGAGAAACAAATAACACAACAGAACAAACATGTGATGAGAAGAAAGTAATCTCATGATCTAAATCTCTGTCTTCAAAAGGCCATTGCAAGCTCCAACAAAAAGTATAATTCTTTTAAACTTACAAATTAACACACTTTCACTCAAAATCCATATAAGACATCAACTTTTTTTCCAAGCTATAGTTATGCAAATAAATGAAATCTAAAGAACATTTAGGCACCAATGATGTTTAGTCAGAGCATGAAGCAAGTGAACTAATCCAAGTCAGAAGAAAGCAAATCCAGATAGTTAACTAGTAGATTTATGAAGACCCTATAATGTTATCAATAATCGAAATGAAAAGTCACCTGGTTGAAAGATTTGACCGAAGAAGCGGTGGCATTTTCACAAGCACTTGGCAGAGCTTTAGGAGCACCTCTCAGAACGAGATTCTGAGGGTAAGCGAAAGAGCTGTAGCAAATTCACATTCGAAATCAATTAATGACCCACAAACAAAGCAAGACACTTTAAAGCCCAAATCGACTAACATGCGACTGGAAGACGGAAAGGAAGATTTGGCATTCCCGCGAATCGAGGACACAGCTCCGATCGGAGAGAATCTTCGGTAATCATCGGCGGAGTTGAAGGAAGTCAGGATCCTTGAAGGATTGATGCCGGAAACAATGGAGGTCGCCGACGCCATGAATACCGCTCGATTGGTAGAGAGAGCTGTGATGGGTCTTTCCTCTAATCGCTGAAGCTAGCACCTTTCAAACCCACCTGATTTAGATTTATTCAACTCCTATTACATAACAAGACTATATAGAAAACCATTGCATGTGCCTCAAAATAGAATAGTCAGATTATTCGTTGTAAAAATATTAATTAGATTTTGGATGCAATAGGTTTTTTAACCAATCGGTTTAGAGATCTTAACAACGTTATTAGTTTATTTCTAACTTCTTACTATAAGTGTTGGTAGATGCTGACTAAAGAATGGTTTGAAAGTTGGATGACAAAATGTAGTTGGTGAGCTCGTGTTGCTGATCACGTGTCCACCAACAACGTTTTCCTTAATCACGGTTTTGTTTTTATTTCCTCACGTTTATCACACAGCTCCAAAATTAGGTTTATAGTTTAACGACTAAAAAGACAAAAGCTTAACGATAAGGCCATAACTTTTTGTCTTTTGTAACGCATGTTTGATTATAAACAACTAGGAAGTAATATATAGTCCAACTAGTGGCCTATAATGACCCAAGAAGGCCCAATAAGCTTACACAACCCAAACTATATACAACCCGCGCCACGAAAAATACCCAAACTATTTTATTAAAATGATTCAAAAAAAACATATTTTACAGAAGAACTCGCGCTTTTAATCCTATCACATGAGCCGATCAGATAACGAAGGTAGTCGCCGGAAAAAGTTTATCATCGGAGAAGGTTTCCGATCACGGAAAATCGGATGTCGGAAGTAATAAAACCCCGACGCCATCGCCACCATCTTCGTCGGCACGAGATACAACACCAACGCCACCACTAAACACATCCCCACGAATATACCCGTCGCTCGTGGATCCCGCCACGTCACCAAAGCTTGCATCTTCTCCCCCTGCGCCGCCACCTCACCAAGAATCGTCTGCACTCGAGCTCCCACCGCTCGCAGCTTATCGTACCTCGACCGGACAATCTCCGGCGGCCGGTTACTCGGGACAACGTCAAACTCTTCGTCAAGCTCCTCCCTATCGGCTGCATCAGCTAGGGAGAGTCTTGGATCGAAGTGAGGGAGAGCAGCGCGTGACCTGAACCTGTAGTTCCACGCGCCGATTACGAACAAGTAAAAAGCTATTGTCGGAAGGATGAGATCAGGGAACCAGATCAGCATCACGACAAGCGCGTGGACGAGGAGAGTCGATGTCGGATTCTTCCAGAAACGCGTGTCGTCCACCCATCGCGCCACGTCGATCATTCCGGCGACGACGTTGACAATGCGGAGCCAGTTCGCTCGGACTTTACGCATGCTGAACGTATGTGAATCGGCGTCTAGCATGTACCGTACGATCTCTGGCCTTAGAGGCGGCTCAGATCGTGACAAGTGTACGGCTAATATCTTCACGGCGGTGTTTCTCAGCATGTCTTCTTGAAACAGAGTCAACGGTTTGATGTGGTGCATCAAAGGCAACAATGGTTGTGTGTACACGTGTAAAAAATCCAACGGTGAAGCTGATCTCACGAATCTAACGGCCAGTTCTATCTCCCCTAGTTTCTTAACGCCTCCGTTAACTAACATCAGCAAGGGATATGTATTTCTATACGCTTTCCCCGTCTCCAATGTGGATATACGTATACGGACTTTCCCGATTCGAAGATCTTGACGCGTGGCCTCTTTTCCACCGTCGATCTCGTATACTCCCCAGCTATCGAAGACTCCTACGGTCAGGACCGTACACGGATCGTATACTTTCCACGTGTACTGCTCGTTCCATTTCGGATCTAAAGAATCCGATACGGTTCGGGTCCGGACCCATTTGGAACCGTATTTCGCCACCGTGTACGCGTCCGTCGATACTTTTCCGTTCATCGTCTTCATCGGCAACAGATTTTTACAACCGATCACACCGAGCTCGACGATCCCAACCGCCGGTTTCCATAACTGCCTCGCCGTCGGTCGGTAATCGCTACACACGTGCGCCGCCTCGTCCATCACGTGATATCCGCCGTCGAAGCAGAGCCTCAGGTGAACTCTAGATCTGTTCCCTCTCTTCTCGTCGTTCGGATCCTCCAAACCGAACCATCTCGACGCAACCAGACGCTCGTCGACGCGCCTCTCGATTGCGGTGAGCGGCACGCGCGCCATCCGACGGTGACCGGTCCTTTCGGTGTCCGATACTCCAAGGTGAAAACAAGCTGATCGGCGAAAGGCTCCGCGGCCACGAAGAGAAGATCTTCGTTCCATGACGGCGCTCCGTTACGAGTGACGGCGGGTTTGGTTTTCTGCACTTGGAAACCTAACTGAGCTTTTAACTGAAACGACGCTTCCTTAAACGCCGTTAACTGAGGAGGCAACAGATCTTGAGCGTCCATCACAGTGGCGCGGAGATACCACAGTTTCGGCGACATGTAGACTTTCGCACGTGCCGTCACGTTTCCGGCTGTATCAGTCTTCCACGCGTCGGGGAATGATTCGTCCGCTTGAGTTCCCGTCCACGTGGCGAGCATCAGATCGCCGTGGTGAGCTCCGCCTCCTTCGAGACGGTACCACTGCGGCGCTAACGGACTATCCGGCGGGTCTCGGAGCGGAATCTCCGACACGTCGAAGCAGATTCCTCCGAGGAAGTGTGTAGTGTCGGTTCCTTCCCACACGGAGATCTCGAGAATCGGAGAGGAAGATGTGTCCGGCGAGTCACGGAGGAAGGCGAAGGTTTGATCCCACTCGAAAGTTGAGGTTTTTCTGGCGGGTTTTGATTCAATGGTTGTGCCGGAGAGTGAGATCTTTGTGATTGGACTACCTGAGGTTGGTAACGACCGAGCTTTCACGACGCGGACGAAGACGTAATGCATCTTCTCAACCAGATCGAACGTGGACCGTTCGATCGTTGACACGTCGGAGATCTCTGAGGTGAAACTCGCGGTCTCCGACATGCTTCTCCGAAGTGGTTGCGGGCCTCCGGTTTTAGTTTTGGGTATGGAACCGGAGACGGATCTTGAAATGGTAACTCCCGGTAACGGTGATCGCGGCGCGGAAACCCAGCTCTCCGCGTCGCTTTCACTTTCTGGTTGATGATTCTGTGGTGGCTCTTCCGCCGGTTCAGGTGGTAGATTTGGTTCAGGCACCGGTGGATCGCCTCCACCAACCGTGGCATTTTCCGGTAAGGTCGGTGAGGCCTCTTCACTAGGCTTGGGAACCTCAGCCGGCGGTGGTGGCGGTGGTGATGGTTCGGCGGTTTCTTTCACTTCGGCAGAGGCATCTTTTGTCTCTTGTGGTGGTGGTGGCTTAGACTCGTCTGGACCTTCCGCCTTCACCTCCTCTTCCTTCTCCTCCACCACCGGTTCAAGAGGCGCTACCGCCGGTTTGGAAGCAGGAGGAGCCGCTTCGTCGGCGTAATAAATCCGAATCCCAATCTCACCTTGTACAAGAGTAAACAAACTCTTCTTCTCCAAAGGAAAGTATATCAACGCTTCTTCACCTTTGGCAACAAACTGATCCGACCCGAGTCGGATCCTACCGAGGAAGTTGTTCCTCCGAGTGGGTCCAAAGTTCTTGTCGTGGTACATGTCGATCTCAAGAACATCGGCAAAGACCTGATGAGAAGGTTTTTTCGCGAGACTGAACTCGAGAGACTCGTTCCAAACAGGGTTTAAGTCACGCACTATGGTTCTTGTCCGTCGTCTCTGGCCGTAATAGTCGACGACAACGTAAGGACTTGACGTTCCGTGGCCGTCTTTGGGTGTGAGGTCTTTGGCGTCTACTATTTCTACTACCAGTTTGCGTGTTGTTGCCATTGTTTTGTCTTATTGAAACTGTTGTTTCATGCATGCAAAGGATGAATTGAGCTAAATTTGGCTGAAGATTTAGGCTTTGTGAAAAGAGAGAGATAAAGATAAAGAACAAGATAGTGGAGGACAGAAGAGGTTTGATTTGCAGGATTAGTGGCTTATGTTAAGAAAAGAGTGGGAAAAGAATCAAAAGAGATGAATCAAAAGTAAGAGAAATTAATTATTTTAGGTGTATCTGATAGGAAAGAGCCTGTTGTGTAGTGTGTATATATGTTAAATGGAATAAAGTTTTTCTATTGAGATATTCATTAATTGATACGTTATGAATGTAAAAAAAACATGACAAATGTCCAAGTTGGTGCATGGCTGCATGCAACATTTAAAACTGTCCAATCGAATCAGTGCGAGTATTTTGTAAATTTCGATCTTGGTTGTATTCAATGTACAGTTTCTGAATTAAGCCCCAAACACATATTTTCATTAAATTCATAAATAAAAATCCTGTGCTTCTTAACTTGATCTAGAAGCTACTCCAGACAACTCAAACTTTGTTTTCCATCTCTTTTGTTTTTGTGTTTCTCTTTTACCTTTCCTTTCCGATTTGTTAACTGGAAACACATTCACATCTTTCTCTTTTCAGTCATAGATTACGCAATTCCTTACTTTCGGCTTTTATTTTCTAAGTTGCTTTTGACTAAATGAAGATTCTTTCATTGTTTTTTAATAGCTTTAGTATAGAAGGAGATCGAAAACGGTGAAGGAGATTGAGAATTGGTGGATGACACCAAGGGCATGTCAGATTTTAGGCAATTGCTTTGGTTCTCTCTTCAAAAAGTGATTGGTCTCTTTGTCTCTCCTTTTTCTCGAATCTCACCGATAGTCCTGGGCATTTTACCCGGACCCGAAGACCCGACCCGAAACCGACCCGAAAAATTCGGGTTCGGGTAGGAACCGAACCAACAAGTTTACCCTATTGGGTCGTGATGTGGAGGACCCGCGGGTCTTGGACCCGACCCGACCCGAACCCGAAACCCGATGGGTACCCGAAATTTTTAGTATAATTAGGTTTTATTCAAAAATTTGGGTGCTTACTAATCGGCCACCTAAAGTAATTAATCGGTTTGAATAAAAAAATTAGTTTAAATAAAAAAAATCAGATAAATGTATTGTTATGCATTGAATATGTTATTTCTAGAAAGAAAAACAACTCACAAACCACTACACCAACAAACATAAATATTTTCAGAATTTTTTTGTGTGTTTTCGGTATTTTTTGAACAAGACCCGATCCGAACCCGACCCGAAACCGAACCGAACCCGAACCGACAAATTCAAATTACCCTATTGGGTCCAACTATCTAAGACCCGAACCGACCCGGACCCGACAAAACCCGAACCGAGCCCGAACCGAAAATTTCAAATTACCCTATTGGGTCCTAAACTCATAGACCCGAAGGACCCGAATCCGAAAGGACCCGATCCGAACCCGACCCGAGGACCCGAATGCCCAGGCCTACTCACCGACCTTAGGGAGACTTAATATACCCTCTAAATAGTTCACCTGATCAACATCGCCCATGTTCCAATGGTGATACACGACAAGCTTAAGTAGGGAGGGAGATTCATTGACAAAAATATTCCCATGACGCAAGAAAAAATGTTCTTAATCCCTACTTATTGTTTGATGTGGTTATATAAACAAATGACATAGAACAGCTGAGTGACATTGAAGAACAAATAGAATTATTCTTTAAATAAATGGTATTGTATTCGTTACCGAACATCATGTCATTTGTTCCTCTAAGGATCATGTCATTTGTGACGGTTAGAGGAACAAATAAACGGCTTTGCATTCGTAACGATCATTAGAGAAACAAATGACATGATGTTCGGTAACGTATATAATGCCATTTATTTGAAGAATAATTTTATTTGTTCTTTAATGTCACTCAGCTTTTCTATGTCATTTGTTTATATAATCACAACAAACAATAAGTAAAGATTAAGAACATTTTCTCTTGCGTCATGGGGATATTTTTGGCATTGTATACACCATTTCTATTCGCGAAAATCACCATTTCTATACATCGGTTCGCCAATGTATTAAAAATAATATTGCACTGGTAGGTACTGAGGATCAAGAGTAGAGAGACTCAAATTCAGAAATGTTGATTTTCCATAACTTTATGGCTTGAGTGTACGTCGTATTCGTAGCAACCTCATACCGAAGTGTACTTGAGTACGAATCCCACTCCAAATTTCACAAGAAGTGTATTTGAAAAGTTAAATGTTTGCTTTTTTGTATTTGCACACAAAAAAAATATATATATTTCTCTTATTGGTAGTGTCTAATGTGGCTTCCACTTCTCAGTTAATGTGGCTTTGATATAAGAAGCATACACGAACATCTTCCCAAAGCTTTTCAAGCTACCTATCTCGCAGAGTATGTTCAACAAGATATTTGGGAAAAACTTACAGGGCATACATTTGATCGGATATGAATTTCAATGTAGTCATCTAAGTATATAGTCCATGCCGTGAGATAATGCAACTTGATTGCATCTTCCGGAAAGTTCTTGAATAGCCT
This sequence comes from Moricandia arvensis, assembly GCA_905132765.1. Classification (NCBI taxonomy): domain Eukaryota; kingdom Viridiplantae; phylum Streptophyta; class Magnoliopsida; order Brassicales; family Brassicaceae; genus Moricandia; species Moricandia arvensis. Next base: position 150,510 of record CAJHQP010000575.1, on the reverse strand, counting down.
CAAGAATTGGAAAATATATATTTCTTATTAAAGTAAGATGAATTTTCAGTTTAAAATCAGTTAGCCTGAATTGGCTTATATCCGTTAATATTCTTTAATATCTATTCTAGGTTTTATTGTTTCTCTTCTAGGTTCTTAACGAGAATATACTATTCTGAACGTGCAATGCATTTTATAGTATTAAATACTGCCAGTTGAAGTTTGAGAACGTGTAAGCACGTTGGAGATCAATTAGTTGTATGGGTTCTTATATTATGTAAAACCTATCTGCATAGGCAAATACAAAGTCAAAAGAAGCATATTCGTCGCAGGAATACTTGGTTCAATCCTAGGAGAACTTTCTAACGAATCAAGAAAAAAATACAAATCCGATTCATCAACTCACTAATGCTGCTTCTACTTCTTCACCATCGTCATCAACACATCAATACTGCTACGACGTCTTCCCAAGCTTCTCAGGTAAAGATGTCCGCAGAACTCTTCTCAGTCATTTTCTTGAAGGATTGAAAAGCAAGGGAATCAAAACGTTCATTGATGATGGGTTCATGAGGAGCGAGTCTATCAACTATGAGCTCGTAAAAGCTATTAGAGAATCAAGAGTCTCTGTAGTGATCATATCTGAGAGCTACGCTTCCTCGAGCTGGTGTTTGGACGAGTTGCAGCTGGGAAGACAAAGGTAGAGAAAGAGAGATGGAGACAAGCTTTGACTCAAGTTGCAGTTATTGCCGGAGAACATTCTGTTTCATGGCAAAACTCAAGGTTCTAAAAGTTGGTTTAGGGGGACGCCTAGGACCAGCGTCCATCTCAGCTAAAACAATTTTCATAAATTAGATTTATATAATTTAAATCTATTTTAAACTATTATAAATTATTTTAAATTAATTTAAATTGATCTAAATTAGTCTACATTGCCAAATTTAGTAATAATGTTATTACGAATTCACAAATTTGTCCAATTTAAGCAACAATATTAACATAAATTTATAAATTTGTCTAATTTCTTTTGTTTATCTAATTTTGATAATTCATCAAAACAATCTTATAGAGTTATAGTTAAAGCCAAAAACAAAAACATTTTATATAAATATAAAATATATCAATAATTTGTCAAGATTTAGACATTTAGTCTATACTCCGAATAATCCGTTTAGTTGCTAGTTATGTATCTTGCGATTTTTTTCTGAACATTGCTAATATTATTCACCATTTCACTTGTTACAGCTTCATCTATAACTCTCCCTTTTTGTAGGAGTAGTGAAGCGCTGATGATCTCTAAGATTATCAAGGACGTTTCAAACGAGCTCCCATCTTCAGAATTTGATCGGTTAGTAGGGATTGAAACACATGTTGAAAGGATGAAAGCAATGATATGTTTAGAATCAGATGAGGTTAAGGTAGTGGGGGTCTGGGGTCCTGCAGGTATTGGCAAAACCACCATAGCTAGAGCTTTATGCCAAGAAGTCTCGTGTAACTTCCAGCTTAAGTTTATATGGAGAATCATGAGGGAGCGTATAGCAAGACTTCTCGTGACCCCGTTCGCTTGCAAGAGCATTTGGAAAAGGAGATATACTCTGGAGTTATTGATCATAGGGGCATGAAGATACCTGACTTACAAGAGGTGTAGTTTAGGTTAAAGCATCAGAGAGTCCTTATCATTCTTGATGATGTATGTTTTCAAGGGAGCTACAAGCTTTGGGAGATTTAAATGGGAGGCAAAGTATAACGGCTGCAGGAGCTGATTCTGGAAATGGACATGAAACATTTTGATGTTGACAGACCAGTTCTACAATGGCGAGTTTTATGTGGCACTATGTGATTGTTATCTATGATGCAACGCATCTTAAATTGTTACACTTTTTACTCGAACACACTTGTATTTGTTTTCGGCCAAGTTGTTCTTCAGTTCTAGCATTTGCTTATGTGTTTGTATCAGTTTCCTCGGTGTGCATTTGTTAAAAAATGTTTTTTCAAAACTTGTCTTCCTGCCCTAGTCCGATGGTGAAACTGCTTCAAGACATTTGTCTATTCATTTTGCGATTCCCATGGACTGTTTTTTTTTTTTTTTTTTGAAACACAACTTCTATTAAATATCATTCCAGGTAATTAGGTGACAGCCATAAAGGCCTCCCCCTCTACCAAACATTGTTTTACTGCTTTATCAGCCTTACAGTTTTGCTCTCTAGGAATCCAAATAAAAGAGATTACATCAAAAGTACTTGCAAGATTTTGCACATCTGAGAGAATTCCATGTAGTTCAACCTAGGGCTCCTCCCCGTTCAAAGCTTTAATGAGTTGTGAGGAATCAGATTCGCATATGATTCGTTTTAAGCCCATTTCCTTACACATGAGAAGTGCTTCCCTCATTGCTAATCCTTTTGCCACTAGGGCTGATCCCACAAAAGTTGCTGCCCTGGAAAAAGTGGAGACTCCATCCCTTGCAGATAGTGTCCATCCCAGTCCGGCCAAACGAGTTGATGCTCGCCATGCTCCATCCGAGTTGACAGTAGTACAGTTATGCGGTTTGGATACTACTCTAGCAGATTTCTTTGGCGGTTTGCTCTGTTTCTCTTGGCTGTTAGCCCACTCCCTTGCCATGGCCAGAGCCTTCCTTAGGGTATCTTCCTCAGACGTCATCTTGTCTGTAAAGACGAGTTGATTTCGAGCTAACCAGATCTGCCACATTAACCAAGGAGCTAGGAGGCCAGATGATAACCCTGTTGGTGGTAAACAACATTTTCCACACAAATTCAGCCATACATCCTTCAAATCTATCGATCCGCTATACTCAACAGTCGTCGCGAAGAGAGCTGAGTCCCAAATCTTTTTTGCAAACGGACAGTGAAGAAACAGATGATCAATAGATTTCGGTGTACCACAGCCCTTGCACAAAGTGTCGGTGGTAATGTGGCATGCGTCCTATCGACTGTTTAAAAATGCGTTTTTCAAGCGTTGTAAAACAGTTCGTTTGATTCTTAAATTATTTCAATCGTTGATGACTAACTACGGTATGGCTTCCTAGTCATCAATCAATTCCTGTTTAATGGCTTTATGTTGGTTTTTACTGGACCTCAGAAGTCAGAAGTTGCAAAAATGATGTTTGGTTTCGAATATGCTTATTTGGTAGTAGTCCTTGTCTTAGTAAGAATCAGTCTTTATTTTCTTTCAGAGAAACACAAACACTGCAGCAAATCCAAAAGATGCCATATCACAAACAATATGCATCAAAACTAACTTCGACTAAACATTTTTATAAGAAAAAGTAATCAACGCAAAACAAAACACAAACCCTTATAGAGAAAAGAACTCGTTGTCCTTCAAATCATTCATCATCTCATTTCAAACTTTCCTTCACTTGGCGCTGGCAAGCTGGGAGCGGATGAGCTTAGCCGCATCAACCATGTTTGGTTCGGGCACCGGTAGATCTCCTCCACCAACAGTGGCATTTTCCGGTAAATGGTTCACTAGACTTGGGAACCTCAGCTGGCGGTGGTGGCGGTGGTGATGGTTCGACGGTTTCTTTCACTTCGGCAGAGGCATCTGTTGTCTCTTGTGGTGGTGTTGGCTTAGACTCGTCTGGACCTTCCGCCTTCACCTCCTCTTCCTTCTCCTCCACCACCGGTTCAACAGGAGCTACCTCCGGTTTAGAAGCAGGAGGAGCCGCCTCATCGGCGTAATAAATCCGAATACCAATCTCACCTTGCACAAGATTAAACAAACTCTTCTTCTCCAGAGGAAAGTAAATCAAAGCCTCTTCACCTTTGGCAACGAACTGATCCGACCCGAGTCGGATCCTACCGAGAAAATTGTTACTCTGAGTGGGTCCAAAGTTCTTGTCGTGGTACATGTCGATCTCAAGAACATCGGCAAAGACCTGATGGGAAGGTTTTTTCGCTAGACTGAACTCAAGAGACTCGTTCCAAACAGGGTTTAAGTCACGCACTATGGTTCTTGTTTGTCGTCTCTGGCCGTAGTAGTCGACGACAACGTAAGGACTTGACGTTCCGTGGCCGTCTTTGGTTGTGAGGTCTTTGGCGTCTACTATTTCTACTACCAGTTTTCGAGTTGTTGCCATTGTTTTGTCTTATTGAAACTGTTGTTTCATGCATGCATAGGAGTGATTGAGGTGAATTTGGGTGAAGATTTAGGCTTTGTGAAAAGAGAGAGATAAAGATAAAGAACAAGATAGTGGAGGACAGAAGAGGTTTGATTTACAGGATTAGTGGCTTATGTTAAGAAAAGAGTGGGAAAAGAATCAAAAGAGATGAATCATAAAGTAGGAGAAATTAATTATTTTAGGTGTATCTAATAGGAAAGAGCCCTGTTTTTGTGTTGTGTGAATATCTGTTAAATGGAATAAAGTTTATTTTATTGAGATATTCACTAATGAAATGATACGTTATGAATGTAGTAAAAACATGACAAATGTCCAAGTTGGTGCATGGCTGCATGCAACATTTAGAACTTTCCAATCGAATCAGTGCGAATATTTGTAAATTTCGATTTGGTTGTATTCAGTGTACAGTTTCTGAATTAAGTCGCAAAGTCTCATATTTTTCATTAAATTCAGAAAGTAATATCGTGTGATACTTGACTTGGTATAGAAGCAACTCCTGACAATTCAAACTTTGTTTTCTATTTCTTTTGTTTGTGTGTTTTCTCTTTTGCTTTCCCTTTCCAAATTGTTAAACTGGAAACACATCCACATCTTTGGTCGTAGATTACTTTCGGCTTTTATTTTCTAAGTTGCTTTTGACTAAAATGAAGATTCTCTTATTGTTCTTTAATAATAGCTTTCCAGTACAGAAGGAGATTGAAAATGGTGGATGACACCAAGGACATGTCAGATTTTTAGGCAATTGCATAAAAGTGATTGGTCTCTTTGTCTCTCTTTTTTTCTCGAATCTCACCGACCTTGAGCTTAAATTTCTCCACAACCTCATCCCATTCCCATATTCCAATGTTTCACCATCTTTAAGGCAAAGATGAAATTAATTTTGGCTCAGTAGTTGGTTTAAGAAAGGGAGAAATTATAGATCTACATTTTTATATCTTCTTGGTCTCCCAAAATCGACTTTAATCATCTCTAAGTGACATTAAGTTTTCGTATAATGTGAATTTGATGACCAATAACTTAATGGCTCTATACAGATGGGTATTGGGTTATGAATAAGTAGTACAACTATAGTTAGTTAAATCTTCTACGTATTTTACACGCTTTCTAGTATCGCTGATGTTTATACAACAATAGATAGACTCTAACCTTTCAAAATCTAGCAAGAATAGATAGAGTTCTGATTCTGTTTTTAGCCATGGATATGGCGGCCTAAAGAAGTGATAACTCATCATCCAATCGGTGTGCCATATGATAGAATCTGGCTTACTCTCTTTGGAGGAAGTTGAAAGCAACAGAGATCAAAGTAATTTGTATAATTTCCCTGTGAATGAAATTAAACAACTGAAAGATCACGTGGGATATGGAAGCCCTATAAGATATCTGTTGAAAAGCTATTACATCCAGTCTTTAAAAAACTAGAGATTTTCCCGGGCTACGCCCGGAGTATTCGTATAATAGTTAAATTAAATATATATTTCATTGAAACTATTATGTCATATATAATGTGTATAATATTTATATTAAAAACTGTAAAATTTTATAAACATAATCAATTTTAATGTTAAAACATAGATTAAGTGAAAAAGATAAAGAGTTTACTAACCTTATGAATGATTAACTATTTTATTTTATTTCTTTTTTTCATTTTTGTATCCTTTATTAATTTTAACAAATCCGCTGCTAACCATTATTTGTTTCTTATAAGTTGTACCAAAAATAAAATAAAGATCAATTGATTAATTTTTCATCATGCACGAAGTCTTTTTATTAATTTATCTACTTATTAGTATAATTGAAGAAATGACTATTTCATTAGATTGAAGCTGTGGGAAAAGATTTTCAAACTGATTGAATAAATCATTTGAAATCAATACATTTCAAATATTTGTACTGTAGCTGTGGTTTCTTATTTCACATTTCAAACAAAACTATTCTTGTATAAATGCTATATTGTTTTTTATCAATTAAAAGTTGAGGAAAGTAATAAATATTTAATAATTGATATTGACATAAGTTAAAGTATTCAACTGATCATAGTTGGCGATAAGACTTATCAGAATATAGATATGAGAAGAATGATGAGAATTTTAAAAATGTAAGGATGCTCAATAACTATTACAATTGCTGTCTAATTTTTTATGAAAAATTTGTATCCAAAGAAAGGAAAAAAAATTATGAAAAAGTATAGATGTTCTTCTGATTTGAGTAGATGTGCTGGATAGCTGACCATTACGTATTCATATTAGTTTTTATCCTCCCTTTGAAACTTTTAATTAATTTGATTGTTTTGTCAAAGTGAAACCGGGTTGCCGAGGATGACGCAAGCAGTAGCTTACCTGAGAAAAAGTAGTATTATTGCCAATTTATTAGAAATCTTAGAAGTTGGTTATTACCTTTACTAAAAGTTGGGATAATACTTGTCATTATGACAACTTTATATTTTCTATTGCTTATGCTTTGTAGCTTCCGAAAAACACATGCTTCTTTGCCCCATAGTGTAAGCTTTACCATAGTTGATCTACAATTATTTTTTAATGAGTTAGTATATATGCTTAATATGTAGTAAATGTTCCTCAAATATACCTGTTTAAAAGCAAACCAATTATAAGCTTTGCTTTTGATTCAGGATAGTCGTTGTTGATTCCTTGCATAATGCGTATCTGACCTACAACGTCTATGGAAACTGTGGTTAATTAACCATCTAATATTTGTGTAAACCAACGTGTGCGAATATTTTACCTGGAAGGTAGGTAGTAAAAATGGCTGATTGTAAAAGCTGACTGAAGTTGTGAGGGGAGAAGCTGTGGAGAGGGAGGCTTGGGATCGCCTCTTCTAATTTTGTAACAGTTGTTGCATGGTTGATATGAATAGAATATGTCTGAGGAGTGAGCTTGTATTTATGATTGCTTGGGACCATAATATAATTTGACAGACGGTATATATCCCCTGATAATAAGAGTGTAGGATCCTCATTTGCAGCGTTACGTGTTAGCCGCCTTTCGAGAGTTATTCCCTAAATAAAAAGTAAATAGTTAGTTATATTTTTTGGTTGGATATCAATAAATATGGATAATAAACAAACCTCTATGTCAAAACATATGAAAGCAGTGCCCAAGTTGATGTTGTTGTGATCTATGATGGCCCAGAGATGACTTATACGAACTAATATTGGTGATGTTAAGATTTGTTCTCCAAATCTGTTATTTATGAAATATATGTACTATAAACAATGTATTCATTTGAGAATTTGGGAAAACAATTTCTTGGATATATATGTACACAGATGTGGAATGATTATTTAATCATATTAATACCTTTTTGATATTGAACGCAGGTTGTTGAACGCCATGGGAGACTTTAACGATGACGACTATTTTGGTATGTGGAGGAGTTGTTGCCCAAAGTAATAATGTTTGTTTTTTGACTAACCTACATACGTATATATTTTTGGGTTCAACGAATGTGATACGCTTAAATTTGAGACAACAAAATATGAAGAACAGACTAAGAAAATAGAACAAAAACCAAATCACAGTATCATTTGTTATAGTGTCTAAAACTTAAATAAATTATAATGGAATGTAACAACCCAACAAACAATTATTTATATATATTTTTTTTGTCAACCAATAATTTATATAGCAAACTAAATATATATATATAGATATAATCCAAAATCTTTTTTTTCTAAAAATATACAATTATAATGTTAGTCACTACGAATTGGAGTCATATTATTACACCACTTTAAAAAAAAAAGATCAGACTATTACCACCACACAAACATTTATATTACGATGTGTTTACCTCCAATATCCATAAGTTATGTTGGAGTTGTCTTAGTAATTCCGGTGAATTAGCAATTCCTAGGTTCAATATTATAAATAAAAATGATATTATTATACATCTTCCAAAAGAGGGGAAAAAGCATTGAAACAGAACTAAAATTATAAGAACACTACCTTTATGTATAAGAAGATCCTCAGGTCTCGTACGTGGTGTGAGATGGATGCTCAAAAATCACTCTTTCTATTCTGTCTGTCTTTATTTTTCTTTGGGTAGTTGAGGTTTTTTTTTTAAAGAAAATGGTATTTTAGAAGAGAATGAAATAAGTTTTATTATAGAGAATAGTTAGAACTTATTTATGGTAAATAGATATTCTCCATTAATGCCTTCCAAATCCAATGAATGTTTTTAAAAAAAAAACAAAAATATCATGTACGTTTGTGGAAATAAGATTTGTTTATGGTAAATGAATATTTTCCATTAACACCTATTAAATCTTACTAACATTTATCAAAAAAAATTAATAATGCACGAAACTCAAGTACGTGACCAAGATTTTATTGCATGAAGCAATCGCATACAATCATATCTACTTATCACGTACCATATTATTTAAACTCTAAGAAAAAGAAAATTGTCTGCAAAGAAAAATCTCTAAAACTTCCAAAGTAAAATGATTTGCGAGTAAATAATTCGATTGGAAAAGAAAAGGCAGAAACAACAATGGTCCAGACAACTTATGAGGAGCTCTAACACTGTCTAGGACGCTTTGGTGTGTCTGCTTCAGCACTGCCACACACCCTCTTAACTCCCTCATCCGTAGGAGCTTCTCGTGGGAGGATCTTAGTGACAGTGATTGCTCGGGTCTTACCAGTCAGGTTGTGCTCTGAAACTTTGACATTGAATCTGTGTGTCTGTCCAATTGTGTTAACCAAAGCTTGTGGTACAGGAACCTGATGATCAACTCCTTGGTTATCATTACCCTAATTATGCAATTGAAAGTATATTAGAGTAAATAACGATAAGACTGTAAATATCACGAGACCAGATTACCTTAAAATAGCTGTCTACTAACTCTGATGCCAGCTTCCCGGTTAACTACCGACCAGCATCGCCAAGGAGAACGAAAACGGCCTGGTCACTGTTGTCATAAACAGAGATTTTTGCACGAAACCTGGTACAAAGAAATTCAGAAGCAGGTAAAAGCAAAACATTAAGTAAATATCATGCTTAGTACTCTTACTCTGGAACACCGAGTACCCCAACCTTTCCACATTTGGCGCACATCAGAGAATTAGGCCCTTTGGTAGCCTTAGTGTGGCAGCCACTACACCCAATGTAATACCATTCGGAGCCATGTACAACATCATCAATCGTTGCCGTGCACTCAAAAAAGGCAACCTACAACAATGTGAAAACATGTGAACATAATAACGTAACATTTGAATGAAAGTTAAAAATTCATAGCCACGTAAAAACCTTGGCGTTTTCCTGCTTCATGTAAGAGTATATCTCGCCTACAGTAAGTGTTTCACACTTAGTGACCACCTCTGCATTGACCATCTTAGCAACCTCTGGGTTAGAGTCCAGCCTAAACAAATCACAAAACATTACTTCAGTTATGACTCCATGGGGCTACGTTACCGTATAAGTTGAATTAAACAAAGAATAAAATGAGAGTTATAAATACTAACCACTTGAAGTAATCTATTGTTGGCTGAACGTCATAGTCCATATAAACCCGTGAGGATGACATAGACGTCAGAGAAAGTGTGCCTGTTGCATAATGGTGAAACCATTGTAGATGACAAAAAGTGTAAGAACATGCGTGTTGTGCTACTCGTGTAGTAATTATACACTTTGTCAGCAACTAATGATAGACAAATTAAACCCATATAATTAAATGAATGGACACAGAAGATACCTCCGAGACGTTTTGGGTTAACAGTAGTGACCAAAAGCACAGTGGGCGTTTTTTCAGAGCTCTTGAACTTGTCACAGAACTCTGTTGCAGCATGATCCCAAAGATAAAGCTTAATAAGAGGTCCGCTGCAAAAGACAAAGTTGACAGGTTAAGAGATGATTGGAAAGGCCGTGTATAAAATATGAGAAGACTTACTCATGTGGTTGCACGTGAACCAAGACACGTCGCGTGGTTGATATTTCCATTTCGTCGAGGACAGGACGATCGATAAGACTCTGCCCATTGACCACCTTCATGTGCCCAAGTACGTCTATTATGTACATCCCATAAAGAATAAGTGGGATGGGAAGGGATAAAAAAAAATCAGACAAAGGAAATGTAACAAACTCAATATTAATATCTCACGTAGTATGTTGTTATAGTAAAAGTATCAAACTCAATATCCATTTGATAAACCCGTCTATTTATAAATGATAGTTTTATTGCTAGTTAGATTATACAGAGATTTTTAGTATATATATAAAGATATCTATTTTCTGAACTAATAAGTGTATAATTTAATATTACGTATCATTATGAGTTTCAAGAAAGATTACCATAGAGGCCGCCCTTGAGATCACATTGAGCTTCAAATTGTTTGGGTGAATGGAACCGGAAGCGATCATTGTCAAAATGAACGGGACTGTCCTGAAGAGCTGTCATGGTGGAGTTCCATGAGAATGAGACGGTTACGGAATGGTCGGCAACTTGATAGACGGCTTTGCTTTTGGAACCATAGAAGTTGATGAGTCGGTAGACAGCTCCACGTACCAAGTGAGGTAAGTACGTTTGCACACGCCCAGAAGGAATGAAGCCTTTAATAGCAGTTCCCTGTGGATGAAGAAATGGATGAGAAGAAAGTTTAAACGGTTTATAATAAGATGCTTAATGCAATGAATCAACATAACCTGTTCATCAATGAGAAGCAGCTCCAGACCGATTAGAGTCTTCGTAGTTGGATTTCTAGCCTCCCAAAAATGGATTAGCCGAAAACGTAACTCGGCTTCGTGGGGACCGAGCGAGACATCTTTAAAGAACATGACCTCGTCTGTATCTGCGGAGGAGACGGGAGCCTTGCCGTTGGCCTTCATAGTGATCGCCTGAGAATAATCGGTGGAGGCTTTCGGTTATAGGGTGTACGAAAGTGGGAGAGGATCTTTCATATATAAAAAGGAGAAAGAGGGGAAGAAAGAGAGGGAGGTGGGAGGAACTCATTCAATAGAGTTTAAAGCGGACGACTGATGGGAAATGAAATCGTTACGAAGCTTGAGAGAAGAGGAAACGAATGTTAGAGAAGAAGAAAGTGAATCGTCTTACGGGTTAGGGTTTGTGGATTAGAGAAGAGACCGATTGGATTAAGGGCTTAGGGTTTGTCGAAAAGAGAGGAAGAAGAAACATATTGGATTAACGGGTGAGGGTTCGATGGGTTAACGGGTTAGGGTGTCTCGATTTGGGAAGAAACGAATTGGATTAACGGGTTAGGGTAATGGATTAACGGGTTAGGGTAAAGGATTAACGGGTTAGGGTAAAGGATTAACGGGTTAGGTTTTGAGAATAGAGAGGAAGAAGATACGGCGAAACAAAGGGTGAGAGGAGATGGAAGTGATCGATTCACAGGTTGGGATTAGGTTTAGGTGGATTACAGAAACGAAGAGCAAAACGGATCTTGGGAGAGGATGTGAGTCGGTAAGTGAAAAGGTGAGAGGCGATGGTCTCACCGCTTAACGCGATGGATGGGCTGCAATATGGGATGGGCTGCAATATGTGATGGGCCGCGAACGTTTTCTGGTTATAGACGGGCCGAAAGTGTAAAGATCCTTCTGGATTTGAGGATAAATAATGGCCCGTAATTCATGAGATTTTGGGGAAAAAAAACGATGCTGACCTGGCAACACGAAATGTTGTAATTGGGTGATTTTTATGGCTGATGTGGATAGGTTATCTTTGCTTGATATCCTCCTTTTAGTATTAGATAGATTCACTTAGATGTTTTTCTGATACAGTCTATGAACTTTGATCACAAGGATTTAATGACATTTTTGTCTCAGTATCAAAAGTAAGAGATCTTGGAAATCAAAAGGTGAAGCTTGCTTGAGAGAAAAGAAATTAACATCTAACAGATTACAAAACAGAACTAACATCTAACATCTAACAGATTATAAAACAAAACTAACGAGATGTTGGCCTTGTGGTAAAGGGGTGTCTACTAAGCACTCCACCACCTTGGTTCAATGCTCGTTGAAAAAAAACTATATATATGTTAGATGTTAGATGTGTTAAGTTCTTAGTGTCATAATCTATATATATACTACGTGGCTGAGCCAGCCAGCCCTTTGGTATATGGGTCAGTGAAGGGACTACGATAGGGCATGTTTATTGCATGGTTTTTAGGTGGAGTTCTTAACTTTTGTTAAGAGCCGGTTTTTAGTTTTTAACTAAGAAAAACTAAGAACATACTCTTTTTTTTTTTGTAACACAACTTCCATTAATCCTTAACCGATCAGAATACAATTAGAGGGAGAGTTATTACAAACTCTCCAAGCATAAAACAGTACAACATAGACGACAAAGCTAGAAAGACTTCTAGGATAGGATGACAGCGGCTCCAGAGAATGACTCGGAGGCGTCGAGACAAGGTTCATAGCAAAGCTAGACACTTGAGAAATAGTCACTTTGAAATGTGGCGTTAATACCAAATCTGCACCTCGGATTGTTGATGAAACAAAATCCGTTGCATCTTCAGGTCCCGTACGGACCGCTGCACAAGATAGCAAAGCGATTATAGACTTGGACACACTCCTCCACTTAACATTAGGAGGTAAAAGGCTCCTCAAAGAGGAGGGGTGAGGTGATGTTATTGAAGATCCTGGTGAAACCACCGGTAGCTGGTGACAAAATAAGCTCTTCAAACAAGAAGGATCTTTCCATGGGAAAGAGGCGTTGGTTGAAAGCCTCGACTCTGGTGTACATGGTGAGATAGACGGCGGAATAACAACGGCAGAGGCCTCAACGGTGGAGAAGGTCTCGTCGATTTCACGGAAGAGATCGGCGACGGTGGCGAGGGAGATGAGAGACGGCAAGCACATGACTGTAAACCAACAAAGATCCAAATCTAGAACCTGCGTTTTATGTGGAATCCCACTAACACCGGTCAAAACGTCGGAAGTGGAGGTCTGAAGGTGAGCTTGCGAAGAGGCGGAAGGTGAACATCAGTGAAGGTCTTCTAACCGGAGTGATATGGAGAGGGGGAGGATGAGATACACGGATCTGGGGTTTGAGCTCACAAATCTGCAACCAGGAGGCGGCGGACTGTCAAGGGTGAGCCGGCTTGTAGAGGAGCCACATAGTTTTACAAAGGGGGAGTCCCCCTAGAGAAAACGCGTCGAAGAAACCTTCGACCTAGAGGAGAGCATCGGAATCCCGATGGATAAAAAACGTGACCTTGAACGAACAAGAACCGAGAGATAGCAACAAAGAGAGTGGAAAGGTCGACGCCGGTGAGCCATAGCTCCACCGGCGTCGGAGCGCATTTGGGGAGGCGGCGCTTTGGTATTCGGGTCTGGGAGAAAATAGGGCTTTTACACTAAGAACATGCTCTTAAATAAGAGTTTTAAGAACCGGTTCTTAGCCGTAAAGTAAAAAAAAGAAAAAAAAGAAAAAAATTAAAAATTAAAAATTAAAAGTTAAGAACCCCAATTAACAACTCCGGCAAATGAATATGGCCTTAGCAACATCAGTCTCTCACACATGTTCTAATTATTAATAAATTAGAAAAAAATTGAAAAAGGGGAAGAGATAGAAGGAGCAGCTCTTCGTCAAGAGCATCTGACACATATATTTGAGAGCGTGAATTAATGTGTTGACATTTTGTCATTGATTTATCTTTAACTTTTCATTTAAATAAAAACAAAAATTATGACGAGAGACACACTTGGGTATCACCCGATAATAATGTTCTAAAAGACTAATTTGTTTTTTTTTGTAAATACTACCAAATCTGTGTTTTTGTTTTTGTTTTTTTTCTGTTCAGGATAATCATCCTTTAATTTTTTTTATTATTGAAAACCCTATACAACATTTAAGGAGTTTTACCTCTTCAACAAAAGAGTTGAAAATGGCAACTATGCATATTGCATCAGAGGAGAAAGAGTCGAAGCATCACTTACCCACGCGGCACGAGGCTGGTGGACGATGAAACTGTGAAGACAAATATTACAAAAAAAAAACTCGAAGTGGACATCTTGAAAAGTCGCAATACCTTAAACATGCTAATCTTGATTGACTCGGTAGTTTTTGTTTCGGTCAAAGGTGTTTTATTAGAAATGATCTAAAACAACTCGACCAATAGAAAAAAATATATGGCCTAACGTAACTTGAACAGAGTACTCTATAAATGTTTTCCTCTTTGAAGAAAAGGAAAAAAAAAACATTTCATGGCTTCTTCTTCTTCTTCTTCTTCTACATCTTCTTTACCATTAAACTGTTGGAGATAACATGTGTTCTCCAAAAACTTTCTTAGCCATTTTCACAAGGAGCTAAAACTTAAAGGAAATAATACCTTTAAAGATGATGGAATCAAGAAAAGTAGGTCAATATGGCCTGAGCTTAAACAAGCTATATGGGAGTCAAGAATTTCCGTAGTCGTTCTCTCCAGGAACTACGCTGGTTCTAGCTGGTGTTTAAACGAGTTGCTAGAGATCATGGAGTGCAGGGAAGTTGCGGGACAAACACTGATGCCGATTTTCTATGAAGTGGATCCATCAGATGTAAGAAAACAGAAAGGAGAGTTTGGTAAGGCCTTTGAGAAGACTTGTGTCGGAAGAATGGAGGAGACGCATAGATGGAGACAAGCTTTGACCAGTGTTGGTAGTATAGCCGGCGAGTGTTCATCAAATTGGTTAGTTGCATTCATGCAAATTCATAATGTTATTTGTTTTAACCAATTATTTATTTTCTAATACAAAGTTATAATCTATGAAAATTTTATCAGATCAACAAAAAATAATAGTAATTTTTAAATCGAACAGGGATAAAAAATGTAGATTAATAATTAGAAATATGATATAAAATATATGACAAAAGAAATTTAATTTAAAATCAACAATTTATATCGTTACTACATTTCAATAGTTATAAAACACATTATTCTTCAATATATATATATATATATATATATATACTATTAAATCACACATATCATCTTTAAATATATTTTAAATAAATAACACACTTCGAAAAAACAATGACAAAACATAAAAATTCAATTGTTAAGATTCAAAATAAAAAATAATGGTAATTTTTTAATCAATTTTGGATCAATAAATGAAAAAACAAACCTATGCTTAGAAAATGCGGATCAAATGAGAAATTGTTATGGTATGTTTTGAGTTAATTAAATCATGTCTTTTGTTTTTAAACTATTGTAGGGACAATGATGCGGAAATGATAGAAAAGATTGTTGCTGATGTTTCTGAAGAGCTGAATCGTTGCACACCTTCAAAGGATTTCCATGGTTTAGTTGGACTGGAAGCTCATGTGACGAAGTTGTGTTCCATGTTATCTTTGGAGTCTAATGAAGTGAGGATGATAGGGATTTGGGGCCCTATTGGAATAGGTAAAACCACCATCGCCAGAGCTTTGTACAGTCAACTTTCTGCTGCTGATGATGATAACTTTCAGTTAAATATTTTCATGGAAAATGTAAAAGGAAGTTGCAGGAGAAACGAGCTTGATGGTTATAGCTTGAAGTTGCATTTACAAGAAAGGTTTCTCTCTGAAATTTTCAACCAGAGAGATATGAAGATAAGCCATTTAGGTGTAGCACAAGAAAGGCTAAAGAATCAAAAAACTCTTATTGTTCTTGATGATGTAGATGAATTACAACAACTACATGCCTTGGCAGATCAAACACAATGGTTTGGTAATGGAACCAGGATTATTGTGATTACAGAAGATAAACAGCTTTTGAAAGCTCATGGGATTAATCATGTCTATGAAGTGGGTTTACCATCTAAAGATGAAGCTTTCAAGATATTGTGTAGATATGCTTTTGGGCAAAACTCAGCACCAGAAGGGTTCAACGATCTAGCTGTTGAAGTTTCTCAACTTTCTGGAAACCTTCCTCTAAGTCTAAGCGTCTTAGGTGCATCTTTGCGAGGGATGAGCAAGGAGGAATGGACTAAAGCGCTACCAAGGTTTAGAACCAGTCTAAATGGTAAAATTGAGAAAGTACTTGGAGTCTGCTATGATAGTTTAGATGAGAAAGATAGGCTTATCTTTCTTCATATTGCATGCTTGTTCAACGGTGAGAAAGTAGAACGTGTGATTCAGTTTCTTGCTAACTGCTAAGAGTGCACTGGATGCAGAGTTTGGACTTAAAGTCCTTGTTGACAGATCTCTTCTACATATCTGTGATGATGGGAATAGAGTGATGCATTGTTTGCTACAACGAATGGGCAAAGACATCATTAGGAAACAATGTATCGATGAGCCTGGAAAACGTAAGTTCCTAGTCGATGCTAAGGAGATCTCAGATGTTCTTGTAGATGCAACTGTAAGTATCCATAGCTTACTCATCATACATTAAAAATATAGAAATATATTAACTAGTTATGTTCTTTTGTCTATTTTTAGGGTACCGAAACTGTATTAGGCATATCACTAGATATGTCTAAAATCAATGAGGATGTGTATATAAATGAAAAAGCATTTGATAGAATGCACAATCTTCAATTCTTGAGGCTGTACAAGAACTTTCAAGATGAATCATTCAAGTTGTGCTTACCTCACGGCTTAGATTGTCTACCGCATAAACTTAGGTTACTACATTGGGACTCGTATCCAATAAAATGTATACCTTCAAGGTTTCGTCCAGAGTTTCTCGTGGAACTTAGCATGAGAGATAGCAAGCTCGAGAAGCTTTGGGAAGGTATCCAGGTAAGACTTATAAGTTTGTATGTTTCTTGAATTTTATTAACATTGTTTTGCTCAATCATGGCTGCGTGTGTGTGTGTGTGTGATTTAACAGCCGTTAACAAGTCTCAAGCAAATGGATTTGAGTGCGTCTACGAAGATTAAAGACATTCCAAATCTCTCAAAAGCTACAAATCTTGAGAATTTGTATCTTAGATTCTGCAAAGGTTTGGCCAGTGTTCCATCTTCTCTTGATAACCTTCACAAGCTCAAAGTGTTGGACATGTCTTCTTGCGTAAGACTAAACGCTCTTCCGACAAACATGAACTTGGAATCTCTTAGTGTCCTTAACATGAAAGGATGCTCGAAGTTGAGGATCTTTCCCGAGATCTCAAGTCAAGTGAAGTTCCTGTCTGTTGGGGAAACAGCCATAGAGGAAGTGCCTTTGTCGATCAGTCTCTGGCCTCATCTTGTTTCTTTGGAAATGTCAGGATGTAAGAAACTAAAGACATTCCCAAAGCTTCCAGCAAGTGTAGAGGTCTTGGATTTGAGCAGTACAGGAATAGAAGAGATCCCTTGGTGGATTGAGAACGCATCTCAGCTTCTTATAATGTGTATGACTAACTGTAAGAAGCTGAAATTTATATCACCAAGCATATACAAGCTGAAACATGTTGAACAAGTTGATTTATCTGGCTGTGAACTTCGCCCCGTGGTTTCTTCCAGGTATAGAGCTTTTGCTGCTGTTTTAATAGTCTAGATTGTTGCATTTGAAATCAATATTTAAGTTTTTTTTTTTCTCAATTCATACATGCAGAAGAACAAGTGAAGTGAAGAGTCTTAATGTGAATGCAAGGTCTTTGAGAAATGAAAGAAAAGAAACACCGAAAAGAACTGGAGCGGCTCGAGGAAGAAGGATATTGACATGGATGAAAAATCTCTGCTCTTTTCAGTGTCAGGGCTTCTGAGACCGGAGTCTAGACTATACGTGCCGTAGTGGTATAATGTGTGCAACAAGCCAACAGTGAGACTCGGTTATTCTCAGAGTTTGAGACCAAAAGAGAGAAAGAAGTGAGCCACTTACTATCTGGCTTGGACTCTTCCATGTTCTGTTTTCCCTCTTAAATGCACTGTTTTC
Organism: Moricandia arvensis; assembly: GCA_905132765.1. Taxonomy (NCBI): domain Eukaryota; kingdom Viridiplantae; phylum Streptophyta; class Magnoliopsida; order Brassicales; family Brassicaceae; genus Moricandia; species Moricandia arvensis. The sequence continues at coordinate 132,597 of CAJHQP010000575.1, read as the reverse complement.
TTCTTTCCGATCAATGTTTCTTTTAGCTTAAGCTACCTATTCACATCACAAAACCAAGCAACAGAGAATCAAGTAGGAATCTGAAGAAATAAAAACTTGACTAAATTCTTTTGAGTACTTTTCTTTGCACGTATAGATCCCTATTGAACGTGCAATATCATGTTAATTTATTTGTATAAAGATGAGCTGAGGTCTGTGAACGTGTAAATACGTCGAAGATCTACTAACGTAAGTGCGCTTAGAAAATATTGGTCATCAGAACCACAAGAATGAAACATGTTCAAAGGATTTCTCAAGTCAGTCTTTGGAGAGTCAATAACAGATGGCAGTTCTCTTCTTCCACTCATCGAAGCACGTTCATAGACAATGGGATCATGAAAGGTATATTTATATAAAGAAGAATCAATCTTTATTTCCTTTTAAAAGACACAAACATTGCAGCAAATTCAAAAGATGTCATACCATGTCGCTCTCAGCAAGAGGGACACAGTATGCATCAAATCTAACTTCCGACTAAACATATTTGATAAACAAAAAGCAATTAAAGCAAACAAAAACACAACCATTTATAGAGAAAAGAACTCGTTGTCCTTCAAATCATTCATCATCTCATTTCAAACTTTTCTTCACTTGGCGCTGGCGAGCTGGGAGCGGATGAGCTTAGCTGCATCAACCATGTTCTTCAACGCAGGCTTGACCTCTGTGTACTTACGGGTCTTGAGACCACAGTCAGGGTTCACCCAAAGGATGTTCTGCTCTAGGACAGCAAGCATCTTGTTCACTCTGTCCGCGATTTCCTCAGACGATGGTATTCTTGGAGAGTGGATGTCGTAGACACCTGGACCAATTCCAGCACCGTACTTCACTCCCTCACGGAAGACAGAGAGAAGCTTCTCATCAGATCGGGAGTTCTCGATGGTGATCACATCAGCATCCATGTCGATGATGGAGTGTATGATGTCATTGAAGTGGGAGTAGCACATGTGAGTGTGGATCTGCTTAATACCACCGTAAGAAAGATGCATTTCACTGCAGTAGATTCAAGTGATATGTGTGTTAAAAGGAAGCAAACCTGGGTGGTGTCTTGGACGCCACAGTTGGTGATTCTGAAGGAGTGAACAGCCCAGTCCAAGTAGAAAGCATGCTCGGATTTCCTGAGTGGTAATCCTTCTCTGAGTGCAGCCTCATCGATCTGAATGACATTAATCCCACCTTTCTCAAGATCCTCAACTTCGTCCTTGATGGCCAGAGCAATCTGGTAACAGGTTTCGTGCCTACAATGTTTCCAGAAATTTACGTTTTAGTCATTTTGTTCCTCTTGTTGTAAACTGTTTGTTTCAGACTAATATTTTTTTTATTTACCTGGGCTGGTCGTTTCTGACAAAGGACCAGTTAAGAATGGTGACAGGGCCGGTAAGCATTCCCTTCATTGGGCGAGAGGTCATGCTCTGAGCCATTGTGGACCAGAAAACGGTCATTGCCTTGGGACGGCTCACATCACCGTAGATAACTGGTGGCTTCACACAACGGGATCCATAAGATTGGACCCATCCGTTTGCAGTGAAGGCAAAACCAGACAACTGCTCCCCGAAGTACTCAACCATGTCGTTTCTCTACAAAGTTGTTGAAACATGTCTCGTCAGAAACATTTAACAAATATTTTTGAATTGTCAGCACTCTACTTCGAGGGTTCAGACGAAAACATATAAAACTAAGAAGGAAAAGCTCACCTCTGGCTCTCCGTGGACGAGAACATCGATGTCAAGTTCCTCCTGGAGGTCAACAACTTTCTTGATCTCTTCCTTCATGGCCTTAACATAGACCTCCTCGGAAACCCTATTAAAGAACCGTTAGTGTCATATCGTTTAAGGAGATACCATGAATTAAATTTAGGAGACCAACTTCTTAGCCTTGTATTCTCTGCGAACTCTCCTGAGCTCAACAGTCTGAGGGAAGGATCCAATGGTGGTGGTTGGCAGGATTGGGAGGTTAAGCTTCTTCTGCTGAGCATCTAACCTAGCGCTAACTTCAGTTGCACGACGGTGGTCTGAGCCCTTCAAAGCAGCAGCCTGAGATAACAAATCAGAAACCATATCGATCAATAAATGCTAAGGAGAAATCATTGACTGTGGACATGGCTGAGGTTTGACGTCAAACTTACAGCCTTCTGAACACCCTCGTTGGTGACTCTTGGGGAAGACCTCCTTGAAGCCAAAGCAGCAGCGTTGGCAGAGAAAAGGGCCTGAAAGGGAATACAATATTAGCATTCAAGTGTTTACCAAATCATTTACATTACATAATTATTCAAGGATTTAATAAAGTAGGTTGATACAATATTAGCGTTCTACCTCATCCTTTTGACCAGCCAAAGCCTTGGCCAATGCGTTCACTTCAACGATCTTCTGGGCAGCAAACGCCAACCATGACTTGATTTCGTCGTCAAGCTTGGTCTCGTTTACAAGATCGACAGCGGTGTGGAGAAGAGAGCAAGAGGTTGAGACCACAAGCTTGTCTGAATCAATGCAGAAAGATAACAGATCAACCTTTGAAATGTTTGTTTATGAGTAATCCCTTAGTATATATTCGGGTGACTCAGGTAAAGGCAGATGATTCTGGAAGCACTTATTACCTTTTCCAACAACACCCTCAAGTGCCTCCAAGGTGCTGAGAGACGCAGCAAAGTCATTGGCCCAGATGTTCCTTCCATCAACAACACCAGCAAAGAGGTACTTTCCCTCGGGGAAACCAGCCTTGACTAAATCAAGGGTCTTTGTGCCACGAACCAAGTCAAATCCAAAGGCAGTCACACCCTTCAACGAAGTTAGGGTCTTGTATGCTTCAGCAGGGATATCAGCGAAGTAGGTCTCAACAAGAACATTCAAACCAGAAAGATTTGATTCAAGTTCAGCATAAGCTCCAGTGAAGGCCTGGAGTTTGTGGCCCTCAAGATCCATGACAAGGACAGGCTCGTCAAGCTGAATCCAGGTGGCACCAGCTGCCTTGAGCTCGGTGATCACTTCCCTGTACACAAATCAAAGTTAAAATTTCAGTGGTAAGTCAGAGGGTCACTAATAACGCCAAGGACATAGATTGCAAAGTAAAATAGGACAAATAAAGAAGTGATTTCATACTTGTAGACAGGGAGAATTTTGGGGAGAAGAGAAAGAAGGTCAAATGACTTCTCCACACCCTTGGCAGCCTTAGAAAGCAACAAGTAAGAGACGGGGCCAACAAGTACGGGGACAGTGTCAACACCAAGCTGCATAAACAACATTAATCTTATCAGATCAGAAATTTAAAAAGAAACTACTTTGGGTATACAAAGACAACCATAATCAAACTAATTTCTAACAGCTATTCTATCAACCGATAGTGGCTTGTGAATACGCAAGCCATAATATTTTAACGTATCAGCATCCTCTATTAAACACCATTCAATGAATCTAAGCTCAAACATTAAATCCACAAACCAAAGTCTACGATCTACAAACAAAGTAATTTCCCATTAATGGATAATACTGAAGAAAGATACGTACAGCCTTAGCTTCCTTGTACTCATTCACAGCCTTGTGAGATGCGTAAGAGAACTTGACGTCAGGGCCCAACTCAGGAACGATGTAATGGCTGCACGAATGAAACATCATTACATTATTCCTCAACAATAAACAAAACTAACAATGCCACTGCAAGGGACACAAGAGAGAGTTGGAGACTCACTAGTTAGTGTCAAACCACTTGGTCATCTCCATGGCGGGAACAGAGGCGTTACCTCTAGCCATGGAGAAGTAAACATCCAAACCGATCTCACCACTGGTGTATCCGTATCTGGGTGGCACAGCACCGAGCATGGCGGTGGTGTCAAGAACCTGGTCGTAGTGAGCAAAGGTGTTGCTTGGGATGTACTTGGTCCCAGCCTCAGACATCTGCTTCCAGATGGCAGATCTAAGATCAGCCGACACCTTCTGAAGATCCTCAGCAGTGCTCTTGCCATCCCAGAATGATTCCAAAGCAAACTTGAGCTCTCTCTTAGGGCCCATACGTGGATATCCAACAATGTGTGAAGCCATTTTTGATTATTATTTTTTTACTTTTACTGCATCAAACAGAAACCAAATCAATATCAATATCAATATCAATATCAAATACTATTAAAATAAATTCTCTTTTTCATAAACTTTTGTTAATATATTAATATTAATAACGCTTAGTTTCATACTCCAGTAAAGCTGCAGCTACAGTTTCACGTGTCCACAAACAAATATAAAAATCAATAAAGTATTAGCAGCTTTTGTCGTATTAATGATTGAGAGTAGAATCGAAAACTTTCAGATCAAATCACATGCAACATTTCATGATTCAAATCGGATCTAACACACACAAGCTTAGAACAATGATCATATTCGAAGATCGCAAATCAGATCCAGATCTATAGATGGACCGACACCAAAAAAACTCAGATCTGTAATTGATGAACTCTCTCACCGTTTAGATCTCAGTGATGAACACACAATACGAACGAACAGATTGCGAAACCAAAGACGGTATTCAAATTCAAATCACAGTCGATGAGTAATAACAACAACGTGGAGACGCAATGAAAATGGGAAGGGACGCTAAATAAGGGAGACGTAGGGAAGCCATAAAATCTCGGAGACGTACCTCACGGAGGAAGAATCGGAGAAGAGGTTGGTTGGCCTACGAAGAAGAGAGAGCGAGGAAGGAGAGTGGCTGTGTGAGTTTATTTATAGCAAAACAATGTTTGATAGATCGTTGGGCTGCGTGTGTATTGCTTAGATCTGGTGGTGTATATTTAAGGCAATAATCATATATTTCAACACTTATTATATTTATTTTCTTTTTTACGGCTATTTATGTGTGTGTTTTTTATTGTTTTCTTACCATAATTAATTACTTTTTATTGGCGAAGTTAAAAATAGGAACACGTATGGATTATACTTAGAATGAAATTATTTATTCGTTTTTACTTATTTTAGTTTGTATGTATATTTTAGTCTTAAATATTATAATGAACAGTTTTATACATTTTTGCCAAATAACATTTTATACATGGATCCTTTGATTATTCTAAGAACGAACTTTTAGATGATATCTAAACGATTTGAAACAAATGTTTCAGTTGCTAATTTGTAGAACACCGTTGGTTATATTAGAAATTATGATTACTAACTTTCAAAATAATTTTAGTTTTAAATTTTTGACAGCAGTAAAGTCCAACCGTTTAATTAAAACGTAAGTATAATCATTTAATTAAAACGTATAAGAGTATATTAAGAGATTAGAGGATTAAAACGTGAAGGGGAGTAGGTGTACTTAGGAGTGGGTGGTGGCATGGGACCCACGGAGGTTGGTGGAGATTCACATTTCACAGTGAAGTTTCTATTCAATACGACGGCGTTTAGTGTCGGCCCGAAGAGTATCGACATCGAAGCCTGCTCCGCAGCGTTTTGGAAACCAAGTTGGAGTTGGATATTGAACCAATTATTTTTGATGAAAACGATTACTATTAGATTCATACATGTAAAATTTAGCTAGTTAACGTGTAATTTTCTTTTTTCCGATGATGATTTATTTTCCTCTTTTTTTCTGATAAACCCTATCGAGTCGGTTCCGGTAGGAATGTATTTAGTGTTACATAGTGGATTGACTACCATAGATATGAGTGCACACCAAACCTCAAGAAATTACCACTAGACTACCTTCACTCACCAATAGAAGTTTATGTATATATGATAAAGCCATTTATTATAGTGGGTGAATATAGTAGTAGGTAAAGAAAGGAAGATTATGGACCCATGATGTATATGTTATTGTTTTAAGATTCATAAACAAAGTGATGAGTGCTCTTCATCTTGTTGTTTGCTTCATAATTTGGCCACCAAACATTGATTCTGAACTCTTATTTACATGTTACTTTTTTATTTTATTTTCTGATTTTTTTTTGGTGTCTTTTGGTAGAGTTAAAGTTTGAATATTAGTGATATCATAAGACTCAAAGTCCATATCACATACTACTACGAATATAATATTTACACCAATCGTTAATACTCAGTTTTGTTACGTAACTCAAATGCTAACCTATATCACAGACACTACTTGACTATTATAAAGCTTTTTGGGGGGACTTGTAAGAATATTCTACGTTCAACAACTAGTTTGGACTTTGGTGTGCATCAATCTCTTAGTCCTAAACTATATATGTCTTATTTTGAGTTTTTAAATAATAAACGAATTACCCAGAACCTCGTAGTCCAGTGATACCTGCCCCGAGCTGGGGGCTCAAACTGAGAGGTCAGTTGTTCGATTCGCGGGGAGGGGGAGGCGTGTTCAGGGCCCTAAACGATACAGGCAAAGGCTGGCGCCGGGCCTAGGTGGTGGGACGTAAGCTCGACACCTGATTAATAAAAAAATAATAATAATAATAATAAACGAATTGAAGATGATGATGTTGCAAAGTGAGAAACACAGTCAACACAATGCTGCTTTTTCCTTACCAACGAGAACAAAATGCTTATCGAAGACTAGCTTGACACAATAAGGTTATAAAACCATAGGTTAATTATATGACTTTGTGTTATAAAATTACGAGTAATTTTCAATCGCACAAGAAATAAATTGAACAACTATTACATGTGACCTTTACATGAGATTTGCATACGCATCCTTAAAGTTGCTTTGTCGGTGGATTTAGATCTACCCATCATAATAACAGCAAAAGTCGTACGAGCATTTAATGAAAACTATTCTTTTTCATTTTATTGTTCTGCAACTTAAACAGTGATAGTGTAATACTTACTATAAACAGCTCAAACACAAAAAATAAGATCTGTAATGTACTTTATGAAATTATCGAATCAACTGGTACGCGTATTGTGAAAATTACACGACCATATTATATGGTTTACGCCTCACTTTATTTTTTTGCCATCTTAGTTTGGTTGATCTTATAATAAACGAATCACAAGTTTGATATTCAATTTAAAAAAAAAAAAAAAGGAATCACAAGATCCAAAACATCCTTATTGCTGGCTTATTAGACTTTGTGATTAAATTATGATAAAGACATGCTTTTAGCCATGTGACATAAAAAGATTACATGATTACATATGCATTATGATTTTTATTGAAGTTTGATAATTTAAGTAACTGACATATCTTTTGTATGTATGTTAATTTGAAGAAGAACCTAAAGATTCAGAAATTATTCATCTAAATCTCCATCACAACTTTTCACAAGGTAAGAAGTGAGTAAAACATGAAAATGAAAGCCAACCACATTTTAGGTAGAGTCCATTCTTATAGATTACACAATGCTTACCCTATAGCCAGAGTTGTGAAGCGAGTCAACACCAAACTCGATCAAATCTGAACTACAATCCTTAAATGATGAAAAGGAGAATGATAGAGAACAACTCTACCATTTAAACGATGTACAAAGAATAAACCAAACATCAATACACATCTCGTTTCTAAAGGTTCAATACAAAATAATTTAGAACAACCCCCAAAAAAACGAGAAAATATTTAAAGTCACAAACCAAAAACCCTCGGAATAGCATCAAGAAATACAAATCAACAAATATGGAAGCTGAAACACGGAGAAAAGGAAAACACATACACACACAAAAATGGGAAAAGGAGAAAACTTGATACAAAAAAAAATGAATAGCGGCTTCTTCCTGCCCCTTTTAAAACAGAGCACACAGTCTGATGAAAAAACAAAACCAAGAAGTGCCTACCATTACCGTGTAACAAACATATATTTACTAGGAGTTGAGATGTATTACCCTTCAATACTTTCTCAATCTGAGTCACTCGAACTAGAGCTTGAGCTCGAGCTCGAGCTTGAAGAATCGGACTTACCCTTCTCCTTCTTCTCCTCCGTCTTTACTTCTGAAATGCTTTCCTCCAAATCTTTCAGAGTTTCTTTGGACTCAGGACTCTGTAAAATCCCATCAAGGTTACTTGAGGTCTCAGCTATTGCCTCCTTAGTCACAACTTCATCGCTCAGTGTCACATTACTAGACTCAATGGCTTCTGTGGGAATCACCACTCTTTCAGAGATTACTTCCATTACCATCTCTTCTTTTGGTTCTGAAGTTTTTGGAATTTCATCCAGCAATCGAGTTTCCATAGGTGATACTTCGGATGATGTCGTTATCTCTTTTGGTCTACTTTCCTCATCTTCTTCTTTCTCAGGTGTGTTGTTTAGATGAATATTTGTCTCATCAAGAGATCTTTCTTCAACTGAAGACACTGTTGGTTCCATTTCAACTGCACACTTGATTTCTCCAGACCCACCATCTGATTCTGGTGACTTTGGTTGCTTGCCCATGCTCTCCACAACAGCCTGACTCATAGCAGATTCTAAATCACCCTTTGATGTACCTTCCACAACTGTTAAATTAGACTTGGTCTCTGTTGAGATTTCAGAATTTTCTTGAGCCAACTGGTCTTGATCAGTGCTTGGAAGAAAAATATCCTCAACCTCAGATCCTTCATGGATCTGCTGGAAAGCAGATTCTATGTCGTCAACCGATCTCACGTACAGAACAGGCAGAGCTTCCGTCTGCTCTTTGGCAGTGTCTGACCCTACTGAAGATGGCCCAGGTTCAGAATCTGCCACAATTTCCTTAACACCGAAGTCTCCAATCGTGTCAAGTTCAGACACCAATCCTTCATCAATCTCTTTTATCTCGCCAGCTTCTTCAGTAATAACTTCAGGAGGACTTTGAGATATTGCACGTAAATCTGTAAACTGAGCTAATTGCTCTGCTTCTTCGGTGATAACTTCAGGAGGACTTTGAGATATTGCATGTAAATCCGTAAACTGATCTAATCGCTCTGCTTCTTCGGTGATAACTTCAGGAGGACTTTGAGATATTCCATGTAAATCCGTAGGCTGATCTAACCGCTCGACCACATGGTCAAGCCCCTCATTAACAGTCTCTTGGAAGAACTCCGCCTTTGAGCCTTCACCAACCGTAGGTGTTTCGTACTCAGGAGACTCTGCTGGAGATGAGGATGTTTCAGATGTCAAACAAGATAACTCGGCTGCTTCCTCAGGAGCATCGTGATACTCGTGGAAAGTGATGTTGCGGGAAAAGACCACACTCACAGGAGATGCACGAGCTGATTCCTGCAATAACGCAGCACAGCGGTTAGACTCTTGCTTAAAAAATTGAAGAAAGGAGAAATAAGTCCAAACATTCATTAGCCTGCTGTTATACCCAGTTCCAGGTACGAAACCACAAATATAGATGACTTGTCATTGTCAAATATGACATGAGAATAACAAACAGGTCAAGTATGAGACTGCAAGAAAATATGTTGTTGCACATGCACCAACACACCATCAAGTAATTAATCACTCTCGCATATTCCATTTATTAATTTGTAGATAATGATGTTTAGTATATCAAATAGACTTTCTTAAGCTAAGAGGATAGAAGTGGAAGATATCTGCTAAACATATCATATAAAAGTTGTAAAGATGACAATCTACGGGAGAAGATAAGTTTCATGACTTACTTGATCTTCACCAGGTTCAAGGGATGATTGTTCAACCACTGATTTATCTGACCAGGTCGGTTCTCTATCTGATTCAGATGGAGTAGCTTCTTCGGAACCCACATTTTGGGCACTAGTATTCACAGAGTCTACTTCGAAATCCATAGTTTGGTTGAGGTGTGTTTCTTCCTTGGAATCAGAAACTGATGACTGAACTGGGTCTTGTTCCGCCTTCGGAGCAGATTCGTCATCAAATGAATGCGTCTCAACATACTCAACTGCCCCAGAAGACAAAGTGGCGTAGCTGTCTATTGGGATGTCTGCATTGACTGTTTGAGGACTGGCTTCATCTTTTTGTTTATCCTCTTCCTCCTGCATTATGTCTTCAGCTACTGATCTGTTTACTGAAGTTTCAGATATGTCATGTACCACATCAGGTGTTTCTTCGAGTGTTTTCACATGCTCTGTCGTGTCACCATATCCCAAAGGTGAACTTGTATGCTCAACTGGGAGAAGTTGTTCAACCATCCCTGTAGATACTACTTCCTCTTCTGTAGGAGAAACCAAGTCCACCAAAGATTCATTAACATCTAGCGCTCTGCTATCTACAGCCTCTTTCACTTCTTCATGCAGCTCTTCCAAGTCTTCTTGACTAGAAACAGACAACGGGTCATCCTCCTGGTGATCCGCACTCTCGTTCTTAACCACAGGTAGAGAGGACGGATCAAGTAAGGCTTCCTCAAATTCAGACGCTGAAACAGTTGAGTTCTTTTGACCATCAATTCCAACCTCCGCAATGAGAACGCTTGCCTCTCCTGCAACATGCGTGCTACTCTCTCCTACTTCCCTTGTACTTGTTTCAGTTTCATCAGGACCTACGCTTTCGGAATCAACTTCACGTTCATTATCTGCATTTTCTTGTACTTCTCCATTCTTTTCAGGTAGATCTGGTTTGTAATCAGATGATACGGAAGAAAATGATGGGAATCTACTGGCTGAGGGAGGACTTGAATCATAAACAGGTTTTTCGAGGTGGTCACCCACCAAACCACAAAGATCATGAATTGCTGACTCCTCCAGCGAGGGGAGTGCAGTAATGAAAGCAGGCGCTTCATCATGGTGATTATCATCCTCCATCCCTCTTGCAACGTGAATATCTAATCCTCCAGACGAAGTACCTGATTTCTCATGAAGATCTGCTTTCTGCTCTGAGATCAACATTGCTTCATTCTCACTTTTATCTGCTATATCTTTTTCTATCTCTGATAAAGGTGAATCACTATCACTGGAATCCTCTTTATCATGTTTTGTCTTATCAGAAGTTTCTCCGTCCATCATGTTTGATTGCTCATGGTGTGTATCGTGTGTTTCTGCACTTCCCAGTATTATCTCAGCCACATGATGATGAAGATTTTTGCTATCAGCTTGTTCATCAAAATCGGAATCTTCTGACGGATGGCTTTTTTCTTCATCATGGTCAGAAGCTGAATGGCCTTTTTCTTCATCATGGTCAGAATCCGAATGGCTTCTTCCTTCATCATGGTCAGAAACCATATCCGTTTTAGCTATATCGGTTTCTCGATCAGCATCATGTTCATCCACCTTCTTTTCTTCATCCTCAAGGATTGTGCAGACAGATTCAGTATCAGGTACAGAACTGACTTTTGATTCACTAACTTCACTGAGCTGCCTTTCAAATGGATAATAGCTCGCTCTCTCATGTGCTAATCTTTCTAGCACGAAGAAAGGTCGGAGCCTATCATGTCTGGGACCTCCAAGCATTGATGGACCTACACTGAAACTCTCATGTCTTCTGAACACTGGCTGCTTAGGTTGTGGAGAAGAGAACTCTTCCTCAAAACCGTCACCCTTGAGGTCTGGCTTTTCTTCATTTGGCTCATATGGAAGATCAAATGGGTTTCTCCTCGCAAACATAATGGACGGGGCAGAGCCAGGGATAGGTGGTAATCCCATATCATCATCTGGAAGATCAAATGGATTGTGCCTTGCGGTTGAGATTGGCGGCATATTAAATGGAACATCAGCACAGTCAAAATCAATCAGATTTCTCTCTGCCATCATTCTCATATTGTGGCGCGCCCTTCTCCTGGCGATAAGACTCTCCAACCGTTGGTTTCTTTCAAGCTCGAGACTTCCTAGATCCATGACATTCTTTTGGTCAGCCTCTGTCCATGTGATTGCTGATTTACTTTCATCGTCCTTCTCTTCCTTCTTTTCCTCTTCCTCTTCGTTCTTGTTGTCTCCCTCTTCACCATGACTTTCGCTGTTAACATCAGACTCCAATTCTTCATCACTACTACTACTCATATCTGGCTCCTCTGAAGTTGCATCTGATCCTTCAAGATCTGCAATACCAAGACCTGGATTCTCTGAGTGTAAAAGCGGGTGAAGCTCATCAAGCATCGGGATGATGTCTGTCATAGAGGGATCAGGTGAAGAACTTTCCGCACCATCAGAACTAGAATCCAGTGAGTCATCACGGTCTGCATCATCATCATCATCCTCGCCCTCCTCGTGCCTCATCGGTCTCCAAGGTGAAACTGGAGATACATCCACCTGATCTTCCCTTGAATCGTCCATCATCTCATCTAAAGATCCATCAATTTTCCTCCCTTGTTCATCAGTTGAAACTCGCTTCCCATCATAATTTCCAATTAATTTATCCTCTTCTCCATCTCCCCTCTTCTCCAAATCCAAAACAAATGCTCTCTCCTCAAACCTTACTTGAGTATCCCGTTGTACCTCATCAACCAAAGGCCTATAACCAAATGGTCGACCATCAGCATCCTCAACCTCACTTAACTGATTTTCCACTAATTTATCAGCATCATCCTTTCCATCTTTCTCCGTGCTCACGAACCTCTCCACCGTAAAACTCTCATCGCCTCTCTCAACAACAGTAGGATCCCTCGAAACCTCAGTTGTGAAAAGAGCAGCCTCATGTACAGTAGCAGTTTCCGGTTCTGGTTCTGTTTCGATCTCAGGTATATTTGACTCTCCGAAACTCAGAATAGTTCCAAGCAAAACGAAAGTGCAAACCAGAACAGGAGATGCAGCCAGCAAGGGAGAAAACAAAAGAGGACAAGTTCTATACAGAAGATACACGAACCCAACAAAGCCAAGGAGAAAGGGATGACTGCAGATCCATCTATAGGAAGTTCTGATCATGATGACAATTACTCTCCGTATATGAACTCTCAACTCAGACCGATCACTGATCATCTTTTTTTCTTCCTCTCCAGGTTGTTCTCTGTATAAAGAGAATTAAAAAGAAACAATCACAGAATCAGATAGTGTAAGTTAACATACTAGAATAAATCTGAACTAAAGTTGAGAGCTTTATATAGTTCGCATACTTCAAATAGAATAAAGAGAGCAGCTTTGATCGTATTTATGATCTAACGGATCTAACGCACACGAGTAGAGAAAAAAGGTAAATCATTCCAATCAGATCGAGAACTAGATCCACAAGTATTCTGGTGAACTCACTCACCAGGCACCAGGTAGGAGCAAACAGATCGTGGAGAAAATAGTTGACTAAACGAGAAGACAGAGTGAAGAGGAAGAAGAAGAGTGGGCTAATATGATTGTTTGTTTGTTTGGCTTTCTTTACAGCAAAAAATACAAATGTAATTGTTCGTTGGCCTCTTTGTGTCTGCTGATATTACGGTGGTGGTGGTGGCGGTGCCTACTTTCGGCACCATTATTTATTTTTATTCCACTTATTTAACTAAGGTTAGAATACGCTGTATTTCAAAATTATAATGATTAGTAAATATTTTTTTCACGTATATATAAATATATATGTATAAACAACACTAACCTTCTTTCTGTCCACCTAAAATACATACATCCATAGCTATTGAATATTCCTCGCTTTGTTTCAATTTAGTTGTAAAGTATTTATTTTAAAATAAATATTATTTTATAATTTCAATACAAATTTTATTAATTTTATATTTAAAATATAATTATATCTATAAATAGTGATGTTTTCATTTTAAAAGTTATAAAATTAAATATTTTTTTAATTTATATACACATATCTAAAATGACAAATAAAATGAAAAAAAAAATTAAAATAAAAGTATAAAGTGTCACATAAATTATTTAATATTGTCATGTTTACTTATGTTTAATAAAGTGGGACATGATTACATGATGTTTATAGCTTGTAATTCACAGTAATTAGACATTGAAAGTCATAAGAAATATTTTAAATGTGACCTAAAATTGAATGTGCTTTCGATTCGTTGTACTAATGGGTGTATTCAGTGTAAAATTTAAACTGATTTGATTTTTAACGAGATTTTAGATGATTTTTATAAATTAGAGAATTTAAAGTGATATTTATTAAACTAATATAGTATATCACCTAAAAACATGAGATTTAAGTTTTGTTTTTAACTAAAAATCACCATCTAAACACTCTAAAATCATTTGAAAACTTTAAAACTCCACAATTTAAAATATATTCAATAATAATGGATTTCAAAGTATTTATGAAATGTCAAGTTTAATAACAGTAAATTTTAAATGAGTTTTTAAAATTCATGTTTAAATAACAGTAAATTTGTCATTTTAATATAAATTACCTAAAACTCTCAGTTAAATACATTCCCCTTGACTCTTGCTACTTCTCTTAAGGGTTTCGGAGACCAAAATCTTAAATACTTTTATCGCTCAAAATTTAACATATATTTAAAAATGATTTTATATGTTTTACTAAAATATTTATAGTTTATATTTTATATGTGAAATGAAATAATATATTTATGTGAATATATAAAATTTAAAGTTTGTACGTCAGTTTTTAAATAGATTAGGTTAATTTTATTGTAAGAAATAGTTAGAGAATATATAATCATAAGTTAGGTAAGTTTAATTAGAGAAAAATCTTTCAAAATAAATGATTTATGGTAAATTAATTAACAGTTAGTATTAATTTAGTATTAAAAATTATAATTAATAGACTGAAAGCAAAGCCTTTTTAAGAAAGCACTTCATTAGTTTTAATAGAATTGATAAGAAAATAACATTGTATGGAATAATTAAAAATAAATTTAACCATGAATATGAAACAAACTATACAATATATTATTTATATCTAGATAAACTTTATAAATATTACTTATGAAATTATGTTTATACTGAAACCATATATTTAGACTGGATTTTTTTTTTTAATTATTAACTTATTATTTTACGAATTGTGTCATATTTTACAATAGCCAAATTCAAAATCGATAAAATTTATTTATTTATCGTATTTATTGATTTATCGAGTATTAATTTATAGTGTGTCTATCTTAAAAACAATGTTAATTATCTATAGAAAATAATGAAAATAATATATTGAAATCCTTATCCTTATAGGACTCCAAATACTATAATCCTACATGGATGTGAACTTTGTCTTACTCTTAAAATCAGCCTCTATGTATTGAATTCGAGTCATATATAAAACGTGAACGATCCTTAGGAAGAAATCTTGGCAGAGTATGCCTTCTCAGAGGAAGACTTGCCCTATATGTTTTGACGATGATTTTGAAGTTGATCAGATGCTTTCCGTCACTTCATGCGGTCATCAATTCTGTGTGGAG
Source organism: Moricandia arvensis (assembly GCA_905132765.1). Taxonomy (NCBI): domain Eukaryota; kingdom Viridiplantae; phylum Streptophyta; class Magnoliopsida; order Brassicales; family Brassicaceae; genus Moricandia; species Moricandia arvensis. The sequence continues at coordinate 117,445 of CAJHQP010000575.1, read as the reverse complement.
TGCATGAAACAGTATGTAGAAGCGATGCTACTCGAGGGGAGAGTACCGAGGTGTCCTCATTATCAGTGCAAGTCTAAGCCAACTCTTAGAAGCTTTGCCAGTCTTTTGACACCTAAACTAAAAAAGATGTGGGAACAAACGATCCAAGAGGACTCGGTTCCTGTACTTGACAGAGTTTATTGCCCAAACCCTATGTGCTCGGCTTTAATGTCGGTATCAGAGCTCTCTAAATCTACTAATGGACAACATATGAGATGTTGCTTCGAATGTTCTAAACCCTTTTGCATCAACTGCAAAGTTCCATGGCATGATAACATGTCTTGCGGTGATTACAAGAGGTTGGGTCCAAATCCTACAACAAGTGACATGATGCTAAAAGCTTAGCAAATCAGAAGATGTGGCGTCAGTGTGGAAAGTGCCAACACATGATCGAACGTGTTGTGGGATGCAGTCATGTAACTTGCAGGTATCAATATTATCCCAGCACCACATTCTTTAGCTATTATATATGAATATTTATGAATGTTTATTATGATGGATAGATGTGGATATTCGTTTTGCTACACATGTGGAGAAGAATGGAAACAAGGGGGTTGTTCTCATCGAAGAGAACATTTTACAATTTGCTTTTCTACTCTTTCCTTATTAATAACTATTCTCATACTTCTTGGGATATTAATCTTCATAGACCAATAGAAATCGGTTTTGTAGATTGTTTATGTTGCTGGAAAAACGATTTTGGCATGAGAGACAAAAAAAAAGGACGTAGACGAGGCTTGGTTAAGTTTTACCTTTCATGGCTCATCTCCTTGTTGATTTTATCTATAGTTATACAACCACTCAGCATGTCCCAGTAACGATGTAAATATAAATGATACTAGCAGAAACATAAATGTTTCTTGTCCACGAGCTAACGGTAGTAGCAAAGCAAATATTATTGATTACTGCGATTTAGATAGAGTTATCAGAGATAAGAGAGTATAAGTTATGTTTCTTTTCACTAGAAAATACCACTTTGTTTCAGTTTTTGGCTTAAAACTCGATCAGATCTTGATGCCGTTTATTTCTCCCAATCTTTCATCTTCTTGCTCCCCTTTGGTTTTTCAATAGGAGCATTCATGCCCGCCATTTTCTTGTTGTACTTTTCACGTAGAGGATCATTAGAAGTCCACCTGCACAATTATAAAAATAAAAAGTTCAAAATCTGCAGCTCCCCAAGATAACCCTGTTCACATTTGCTTCCCATGATTCAGTTCAGTTCTTAGCCTAATGTTTCTACTCAAATTCTACATATGACAGTCTTCAGAGTTCAAACTTACTATGACTAACCAAATGTAACAAAAGAAAGTAGAAAGCTTACGGATTACTCCAATCTGTTGTATCCTCGTTGACAAGGTGAGTCCACTTAGTTCTTCCACTGCGACCAAAGTGCTTGACTTGCATGACTTTAGGCAGAATCGATTTGTCCAATCTATCTTCTCCCGTTGGTGCAGAGAAGTCTCGCTGAAATATACCATCAGTTCCCACGGATCCTGCCTCATCATCAGGATCTGCCTGGAAGAAGGCTCCCTTGTGGTAGTACTTCTGCATGAAGTTCCATTTCTTTTTCGGTTGAGTTGATGATGGTTTCGGATTCTTCCTCTCCCACTCTCTCCTCTCCTGCTCCGTCATGTTCCTCAGCTTCTCTATCTCTTCCCTCTCTCTCAACATAGCCTCCTTCGCATCACGCTCTCTCTTGATCCTAGCTATCTCTCTCGTCTTCCAAACTTCATACTCCTCAGCTTCGTTGATCTCGTCGTCAGTCTCCACGTCTCCGATATTTGCTTCTTGCAATAACATGTTCTTACGTATCTCCTCGTCTTTCCTAACTTCCTCAACCACTATCTGCTTCGTCTCTATCTTCCTCATCTCAAGTTTCCTCTTCGCTAACTCCTCGAGAGCTTGCTCCTCAGCCTCAAGCCGTTCACGCTCTGCCAACGTATCTCTCTCAGCTTTTGGTACAAAGACAGGCTTGACCATCGTAATACCAGGCATATCCTCTTCCGAATCAGTCTCGTACTCAGACTCCTCTTCCTCCTCCTCTTCATCTTCCACCTCGTCTTCTTCCTCCACAGGAAGTAAATCAGCCTCCTCCTGAGCTCTTTTAAGATTCTTCTCTCTAATTCTCCTCCTCCTTTCTTCCAGAGCATCTTCATCTTCTTCCTCGTCTTGTTTCCTCAACTCATCTTCTTCTGTAGATACAATCTCAGCCTGCCTAACACGCCGATGATCAGCTCTCACTTCTTCACGGTTTTCAACTCTGGTCTGAGCTAAACGACGCAGCCTGGGATCATCTTTCCTAGCAACCCCCAAATCATCATGCTTTCTATCCAAAGGATCAACCTTGTGCATCCTAACATCCTCATCTTCCTCCCCTTCATCGGCCCACTCGGGAGCTTTACCAGGCCAGTATCTTTTCACTTTGGTCTGACCAATCCCACCTCGGAGTTTAGCTCTTGTAGCGAGTGCAGCTTCACTCACTCCAGCTGTGACAGACATCTTTGCACGTGTCTGCACCATGAAAAGAAAAGAAAAAAACACATGAATTAGATTCAAGCCTTGCATCAATAGAATTCACAATGGCCTACTTCTAAATCAACCCTCAGCAGCTAAAATCATAATAACGAGACAACTTATAGTCGACAAAAGGCAATCATGTCACATAGTAGACAACCCGTTAAAGAAACTCAATCGTTGTCTATGAGACGACAAAAACAAATCCAAAAGAAATTGACGAGATAAAGGAAGTTACACTTACAATAGATAGATAGGACTACTGTCTGGCGAAACTTTGCGAAAGAAACCCTAAGAAATTGTAGCAGGTCGGAGGGGAGGAGGACGGTGGCGGGTCCGGAAACGTTAACCGGGGAAGCAAAAGCAACGCGAAAACTAAATAAAAATAAACTTTATGGGCTTTTATGGGCCTTTATTGAGCCTTTCATTATCTCGATTAAAATTCCGAACGTTTAGCTAAAGAACACTTACTGGGCTTGGAGGAGCCTTATTAAATTGGTGTATGTTGGGCGTTTTATTAATCACAAAACTTGCAGAATCTGAATGACGAATTATTAATTTTACAAAACGCATACTTGCATTTTTAATGGTAAAAATGCATGTGTTAAAAGTATGTTTGCAGTGTTCAAAAAATGCATGTTAAAAGTAATGAACAGTCAAAAATATGCGCAAGTAATTTTAACAATATTTATTATTTACATTTAACTAAGCTTCAACAAACAAACTTTTGTATTGTTTGGAAGACTTGAATCCGGTTTTACGCGCACTAGGAGCAAACACATTCACATCATGTATCATTTTTTTGTGTGAGTTGGTAAATGAGGGAGTCATTGTGCTTGAATATTGTTCTGCGCAGCAGCCGATCAATTCTCCGATGTCATGACTAAAAACAGTAAGGAGTGGTATTGAATCGAAGAATTTAAAAAAATTCAATTGAAAATATAAATAATAGTTTTAAAGGAATTTTAAAGGATTTGGTAAGAATTTTAATTTACTTGTCTAGTTTTTATGTTTTGGATTTTAAAAGAATTCAAATAAATTTGATCATATCAATTTTTCTAAATTTTATGAACTAATCTTTTTACACGAAGAGAAAAGTTTATAAAACTTTAACAAATAAAAACTTTAATCATTTTTATTTTTATATAAAAGAGATTTTTTTTTAAAGTGAATAAAAATTTTAACTAATGAAAAATAGTAATAGTCGAATAAATTATGTATGATTATGTAAATATACAGCCATTTAGAAATAAGACAGTTTCACAAAAACATAAATTACAACATAATATATTTTATAGTCATTTATCCAAATAATAAAATATTTTTAAAATTTATAGTGAAAATTATGTTTTCAAATCTTTTATATTATAATGATTAATAATTTTGACCTATATATTTGATAGATAAAAAAGTATAAAGAATCATTTTCAAATTCCTACCTAAAGGCTCGGAATTGGTTTTTTACAATTTTTATGAAATTTTTCATTAAATTCCATTGAAATACAATTACTACAAAATCAACCAAAAATTGAATAACACAAACATTTAATGGAATTCAAAATTCACAAAATCCAGTAACACAAGAATTGATAAGAAATAGTGAAATCCTTAATTGAATAACACAAAAATTTAAAGGAATGTTCAATTCCTTTGAATTCATTTCGATTCCTTTGAATTTATTTCAATTCTTAAATCCAATACTCCACCTAAAACTTGAAACATTCGAGAAACTAAAGAGGAAGATCCGAAGACGGTGAGTTGGAACTAAAGAATGTTAAACTGTAAGGGAAGTGTTCCCCTTTAGTTTGACTGTGGCTGGATTACTTATTTTTTGAATGGAATAGTGAGAAATGATCAATTCCATTAAGTCCATAAAATTTTTTTACGATTTGACATGAATGTAATAGAATGATTATTCCATCAATTTTACAAAAAAACTAAGCAAAATACAAAGCAAAATATTTCAAAACAATTTTATTAAAGAATAAATGGAATGAGTTATTTCAGTTTTCCCATATATCCCATTCATCTTATTCCATTTTTCTAAATTCCATCTATTTTTTTTTCCTGCATTTTCGGAGTCAATAAGTGTTCTGTTTAAGTTGATCAAGTCAGTTTGTTAGAGTATTCCTAGGAGTGTGTTTCGGAATGAACTGATCTATTTAATAATCTTTCAACTCATAACGAGTTGTAAAAGGTTTCAGAAACAATGAAAACAACCGAACAACTTCCGCAACATAGTGTAGATGGGCATTTCAATACAAGTTACTGTGGAAACTTTATCTAGCCCTCTGGATGGAAGAGAACAAGTCTTTGCCTCTAGCTCGTTGAAAAGAGCATGAACAAAAACATGGTCTTCAACAAGGCTTATAGCCTCACTTTCAGTTGTAATTCCATCTATTGGAGCCCTAATTACCTGAATACCACATGCCGACACCCTGCAAGTAACACCTAAAAGCTTGTTTTCACAACTCACTGTGTAGAATTCATATGTGACTTCAGAAGCAGACGTATCCTGATGGTTTTTTTCACTAGCATAAGGATGCATACAGGTGTCGTAGAAAACAAATATGTGCATCTGATCAACATTTGGAGCTTCCAGAGGAGCCCAGCACTGATAAAATCTCACTAATGTTCGATCAGGCAGGTCGTTTCCGGTCTTCCATGTACATACGCATCTAATCCCAAAACCTAAGGCATTGTGGCAATCATCTGTAAATGATACCACAACTGACATAGCAATGCCAGAGACAGATTTTCGTATCCACTGAGGTAAGTCTATCCTTGCGTTAGGAGATTCTTGCAAACCAAACATGGGTATATGAAGTGGATGTATAGGAATACATATGCTGACTTCAGGTGCCTTGTTGAGTTCCTGTTAAATAAACCAAAGTCCAAATCCAATGAGATAACCTGTGTGCATGAGATTTTTATATGTGTGAGAAGAAAAAATAAATGAGAAACCTGTTGTCTTGCTCGTGCTAAATCTGCTATTCTTGTCAGAACGAACTTCGATATCACATCTGAAGAAAGGTTATAACAATTACTGAAGATGTAGTGCCTAGGAAGCTGCTCAAAGTTCAAACGAATTGACTGGAGATACTTGCAATCATGAGCATTCAAGAATTCCAGAGTTTTGGGAAGCTGTGGCAGTTGTTGTACCGCGGTGCCACCAATATATAGCTTCCTCATGTTTCTTGGGAAACCCTTAATCTTCTCAAGCCTTGTGCAGCCAGACAGAAGAAGAACTTGAAGAGATTCAAAGCTGACCATGTTAGGGAGACATCGCAAATTGGAACAATCTTTCATATTCAAGTGGACAAGCCTGCCAAAACCTTGACCATTATAGAAGCTTACTTTAGCCAGTTTTATTACACTCACCAAATCGATATGCTCATCATCCTCAAACTCATCAAGAATATTCACAAGCTTCTTGCGGTCCAGCTTTACTTTGGAGGAGTGAGTTACCATGAATATTGATATATTACGTATACTGGTTCCTTGGAGATGTAATTCCTCAATATTCGGTGGAGCTCCGCGTAAACTTTTGATCTCTGTGCAACCTGAGAGATTAACAACTTTGAGATGTTGTAACTCACTCGTGTCTGGAAAACTCCTAAGTCTTGCACAACCTTGGAGATCAATTAGCTCGATGTTTCGAGCATATAAAAGTTGATCAAAATTAACTAGCTGCTGGGAGTGACAAAGCCTGATCCTCTTCAACATTTTTAGGTTCTGAACAAAGAACAAAAGTGAAAATGATTAAGAGTACGAACTAAAGTCCGCTTAGATTATAAATTCAGATACTCAGAGTTAGCATACATTGGTGGTTATTGCCGTGAGTTCCTGAAGCTGGCTATAAGGCATACTGAGCTCAACAAGGTCCCCGAAGTCAATATCTTTAGGTAAAGCTTGCAAAGGATAGTTCTCCCAGTGGAGGAGCTTTAGCTGACAAGGTAAAGAATCAAGACCCTTGGGAAACTTGAGTCCAGAGACATATTTAGCATAGGAACTGTATATCTTCAGGTATCTGAGGTTAAACATATTCTTGAAGACATCGTGTTTGACATCAAGTTCCAAGTTGGACGTGTCTAGAGAAATTCTTTCGATGTCTTCAACGACCTGAAAGAACAAAAAAAAAGAGAGAGAGAGAGAGCGAGAGAGAGAGATTAGGCTCATCTTCAAATAACAAGTACAATAGAAGAACTGAACTGAGCATACCACAACACTATTAAGGATTGCTTTGGGTTCTCCACTTGCTTTGCCTTTATCATCTTCTAGTAGATAACTGATGTTAGAAGGCTCCCAAATTCTGGTGCACCTTTCAGTTTCTTCTTTGAGGATATCTTGGCTCATGGCTTTGATCAGATTACTCATTTGCAATACATTTTCTGAAATAGTTACCAGACATTTCTCCACAAGAACATCTATTCCAATGCGAGGGAAGTAACGACATCCTTCAAGCATTTGGACCACATAGTTGACATCCTCTTCCCGGAAAAAACACGCAATGTCCAAAAAAATGTTCTTCTCGTTGTCACCAAGTGAATTATATACACTCATTAGGCCATCGCGAATCATTTGAAGAGGGTTTTTCTTGAGATCGAGGATTGCAGCATCCATTTCTGACATCTTCCCCATAAGCTCTTGGCCATAAACTTGGAGAGCCAACGGGTTTCCGTTAACATAGTCAATCACCTTCATTGACACTTCCATGTCATTCTGCTTCGGCGGGACAGTTTTTCCGAATGCAGTTTGAGAGAATAGCTGCAGAGCTTCGTCCTCCTTTAAACCTTGAACCTCGTATATTTGACTGATCTGACAAAAGGGAAACATATTTTTATCCCTAGAGGTCATGATGATCAGGCTTCCGGGACCAAAGCACTCAAGCCTTCCAAGGAAAGACTCTGCTGCCAAAGGATCACGCACGTCATCCAAAACAACTAGAATCGCTTTATCGCATAGTTTGGTCTTAAGAAGGCTCGGTCTCATAAGGTAAGAACTGTTTAACCCAAACTTTTCCTTTAAAATTGTACCAACTTTTTCATCAAACAAACCGTGAAGTCCCTCCTTATGAAATGCTTCATCAAAGTTTTCAATGAAGCAAGAAACGTCGTAGTACGGTCAAAGACTGCTTTAGCAAGCGTCGTCTTGCCTATCCCTGGCATACCCCACAATCCTATGCTTCGGAGGTCGCCCCATGGTTGCTTGCACAGCAAGTCTTCAATCTCCAATAGCTTCGAGTAAATTCCGATTCTTTCCGTGGGAAAGAGCTTCTCATACACCGCTCCCACGATCTCTTCCACTAGTTCAGAGTCGCTCTGTTTGGTATTACTCGAGCTCCTGCCCAAAAAAATAATAACCACATCTTTTTAATACCACTCTTTTTGAGCTTACAGAATTATGCAACTCATTCAGTTTTAGCTATAGACTTTTAATATTTATTTATTTATTTAGTTTATCAAAACAAAAATTATAATATTTAAACTATGTTTCTACTTGTACTTGTAAAATAATATTTTGATTAACAATTTTTTTTTAACTCCATCCATATTTTACTTGATAAATATTTTGCATATACGATGAAATAATATAATCATACATGATTTTTATATGTCTTATTGTTATTATAAGATCTAATCACTAAAAATAAATTATACGTTTTAATATTTCTAAATATTATTTACTCTATTTGGATGATAGATCCAAATCTATATCATTAAAACAAAAATACAGTTTTGGATCTTATATATACTATGTAATATTATAAAATTTGGAGATACATCTTAATATGGCGCCTAACAACTTAGTTATTAAAACAAATATTTAAATACATTTTTTCTTCAAAAATATTTGAATATTAATATACAATTTTTAAGATTATAATTTAATAAAATCCTACTATATCCTTCTTAAAATATAAAAAAATACAGTTTTTTAAAAATATTGAACTTTATAAATAAACGGTTTGCCGAGTCTAGTTGAATTTGTTTATGTTGATTTTGCAATTAGTATTAAATGATTATTTTACAATAATATTATTTTATTTCTATTAATTTTTATTTCTATTATATACACAATATAAAATTATAATATTATAGAAAAATTTATACCATTATTCTGTATTACAATGAATAATAATATAATTACATAACTTAATATATAAACTATTTTGTAAGTTATACAAGTAAATTTTAAATCAATGGTATTTAATTATAAAATATAAAATATAATGTAAAACCCTAGATTTCAAATTATATAAATATATATTTACTTGATAAATATATTTATATTATTTTATAATATAGTGAAGCAGGCTTAATACTTTTAGTTAATAATTAACTATAATTATATTTTGCAATTTTTATTAGAAATTATTCTTCACAATCTAAAATATAGATATATTAAAATTTCAAATTAGTACTTTTAATTTATTTCACAATTTATGACTGAAATAAAAAATTATACGCATATAACAAAACTAAAAAAACATTTTCCAAAAATTATTTGCATTTAAATTTAAATATTTAACTTAAATATATATATAGAATATTAATTATTATTTTTTTGAAAAATTCAAAACTTAACTTTGAAAACTGTTTAAAAGAAATAATGTGCAAAAATTTAAATAAAATTAAATAAACTTTAAAAGTGATTGAAATTAAATAAAATTATAAACAAAATATCTATTAAAATACAACACTTAAGTAAGCTGTAATTCAGTATTAATCAGTTTATACTTTGTGTTATACTTTATTTATTTTGAGAATATTCTTTTAAATCTTCCATTTAAATTCTCTTAGGTAGATAAAATCTACCTAAGATTTTATATTTAAGTGTGTGACGAATTTTAATATGACTAAATTAACCTTAATGATACATAAAAATTTAACTAATATGCAATGGCACAAATTGTTGATAACACGTCAACTAAAGGTTACTTGTAGACAATATTTATGTTTTAATAAAATATGTAACATTAACCATAGACAATTTAACTTATATATATATATATATATATATATATTCTGAAATAAATTTTATACTTTTTCATGTGAGAACTTTAAATTTTCTCCTTTTATTTTATTAATGAAAGATTTACTGAGAGATAATAATGTTCACAAATAAAAATATCATACTCAAGATAAGAAGAAGAATATTTCGTGAAGTAAAAAAATAAAAATAAATGAAATGAAAAGGGTAGAGAGAGAGAGACAAGAAGAGTTTTTGTCTTATAGTATGTTTTTTGAAACTTATTTAACACATGGCAACTGATAATTAATTGATTTACTAGATTCTCACCCGAGTGACCACACGGGATAATTCTCATTTATTTTTATAAAATTATTTTGTATAAATAAATATGTTACTTGCTAATGTTGTACACTTTGGTTTATTTAAATTTTTTTTATTTCTATGCTGTTTAATTATAGTTGGTTGATAAAAGTAGTTTATACGTATTTTTTGTTTATAATGTTATATATTTATTTTAATGTATATTATCATTATAAATGAAGTTATATATTGTTTGTTACAACTATATAAATGAAGATAATACATTATTTTCTTTTAATTATAGTGTATATCTTTTTTGAATTATATTGTATTATCTTCTGTGTCCAATAGTTCAAGTTTTGTTTTCATATAACGGTTTATAAATTTAAAAATTATTTAAATTTAGTTATCATTTTTTTTAGATTTTGAGTGTATTGAAAAATATCAATTATTTTGTTAAATTTTAGGTATATTCTTTTGTTAGTATGTCAAGTAGTTTGAAATTCCAAAAATCTACAATTATAGTTACCATATCTAAATACATTTTCTTTCAAAATTAAAAAATTTAAACTAATTATGAAACTATAATGACCTTTGACCTATCATTAGTAAATCAATTTTACAGTAAACATGATTTTATATAATGTAATTATACAAAAGTGTTTTTATTTCCCAAACTCATGCAATTTTCTTTATAAAATAACCCATAACGAAATTTTTAGAATTGTTAGTATATGTGTTATGTACAAAGTAAGAAGCAAAAATATCATGATACAATATATAAGCATATTATATAAAATCCTTCATATCAAAATTTGAATGATTATATAGAACTAAAGAATATTATATATCGTTCATATATGCCCAAAATGTTTGAAAAAGTTTAACGTACAAAATAGATCAATGTTTGGTTTGAAATTGTATTAATCAATGCTTTAAGGGGTTGTTTTTTAAATAACCGAATTATAAGGATAATTATTTAATATATTAATAAAATGTTGTTTTGGTTAAAAAGTGGAATATCATACATAATTAATAGATTAGATATTCTATACTAATGTATTTTTGAATAGATCCAAAATTAAATGACAACTTTTAAGTAAATAAAAAGTAGGAGTTTATTTTAATAGATTAGATTCTTGAGTTCACCCCTTACCCTCCATATAGTAACCAATAAGAAACTGTATATCATATTTTATTTATGAAAAAATATAATAATATTAATTAATAAATAAAAATTTGATATTATAATTTTTTTAATCTTTAAACTTTATAACTCAAATTCTAAACCCTAAATACTAAACTCTATGATCAACACTAAATTCTATAGCTCAATCTCTAAACAATAAATCCTAAACCTTAAGAATTATGATTAATCTTAGGGTTTAGAGTTAAATCTAGAGTTTAGGGTTAACTCTAAGGTTTAGGATTAACCCTAGAATTTAGAGATAATTCGAAGTTTAGGGTTTGGGATTAATCCTAAGGTTTAGAGTTAACTCTAGAGTTTATGATGAATCTTAGGGTTTAGTGTTTAGTGTTTAGAGTTTGAGATATAGGATTTAGTGATAATCTTATGATTTAGGGTTTAGTATGTAGAATTTGAACTACATATTTAGGGTTTAGAATTTTGTAATGTCAATTTTTTTTTCTGCAATCACTATTATTTTTAATTTTTTTAATAAATAAAATATGACACAATAGTTTTTATTGGTTAATATATAGGGAGTGAAGCTATAGATTCATCCTAAGGGATAAACCCAAAAATAATTCTAATTAATCTATACTATTAAAACAGGATCCTATTGTTAAAATTTAGGATTCTACCCCTAAATTTTAATCATATTTATAAGATAATATCATTATTTATTTTTAAAATTTTAATTATCTAAGCAACTAAATATTTCCTATATTTATGGTAACTGATAATGTTTTCGATTTTTGTGATTAATAATAATTTTTCTCTTATCAAAATTATGATTTTTTCATTTAATTTTAATATCATATTTCTGTGCACAATATTATCTAGCGATACAAAATTTATAAATTATTATTTATTATGTCATTTTATCTTAATAATGATATGTCAATTCAATTTGTTTTAAAAACTAATTTTTAGATATAAAATAAGTAAAAATGTAAACTTATCATAGGTTATTAATAACGAAAAGAATCTAATATCGTTATATGAATAAATTGTGTTTTTTTCTCTGTTATCATTGTTTCATTTTTTTCAAATGACAAGAGAGTTTTTATTAAAGAAATTACAAAAAAAAAATTTCTTTAATATTAAAAATATGAATTATTTAACAATTTCTTAAAAATATATTATCAATTTTTATGGGGTTTTTAGCGGATCAATGGATATCATATTACAGATTAATTGCAAGTTTTAAAATATATATCGGGTTGGCTCAAATTTTTAATTAGTAAATTTTAATTAAATCTTAACTGGATTATACAAAATTTGTCGAAAGTACTGGTTCAACTATGGATATGGATCGGATAAGAAAACATTACGTGAAAATCAAACATTATAATAAAACAATTTTTAAATTTTTGTGTTTGAATAATTAATTCAAATAAATTTTATCAAAATGGTTAAAACATAATGCTATTTTTTTGAGCTGCTCTTCTGTTTTGCTAATATTTACATGATATTTCCATGGTTTATTTAAAATCTATATTTTTTATTTTAGATATTTTTTAGGAAATCTATTTATTCTTAACAACATCTATTTAATCCAACAATATTTAGTTTATAATTTTATTTTCCATTCAACGAAATTAATTAAGCTTTATTAGATAAGCCATCGCAGAACCCATTAATTTTCATTGTTTATAAATTAGATGGTATTGTTTATAAATATTGAGACTTTGATCATCCGGCTCCATCGACAATCACATCACATTACAACATTTCAAAGTTTTGATATTCAGATATGACTCCATTAAATGTAATCAGTTAATGCAGCTTTTTATTTCTTTTTTACCTTTTTTATGTTTTCTTATACTTTTTAATTTGTCACATGATATTAATGCATTCTTATATTTTTATCATTATACTCGAAATATATCCTTACACATTTTACGATTCCACAAGTTTATTTCGTCTCTAACACAAATACATAGTTTCAAAAATATGGTCAAAGTGGTGCATGAAAAACATACATCTACACTGCATTTTTTTCCATCCATCTATACTGCGTTTTTTTTAATATTAACATGACTATATGATTGCTATAGGATAATTACGGTTTTGTTTAAGTGTTTGGTATTTATATAGGTGAGATCCTTTCAGCTTTAAAATTCAAGGAAATTTGGTTTAAATATTCAAAAGATATTCTCGCATTATATGTTGATAAGATCATCATATAATCAATTTTAAAGAAACTACTTAAAAACCGAGTACATAAATCTTCAATCAAATATATTGGTGAATCTACATCAATACTTATCTACATTATTTGGTATCTATTTAGTACGGCGAGGCATTTCGCATTAATACTATATTTTACACAATGTCTTAACAAACAATAAGTAAACAAAAAATATTTCAAAACATTTTTCTCAGTTGCAAAAAAATACATTTTCTCCCATGTAAATATATAAATATATATAACATATCTAATCTATTAATTTAGAGTCTTATTTTTATCTTCTATTGATAAGTCATAGTAGAACCTTTTTTTGGCCAAAGTAGAACCATTTAACTATTATATAGTATAATATATTTAAGTATTTACATTAATCAATAAAATATATAATATTTATAGAGAATATTAATAACTAATAAAGGTATTAAAATAAATCAATTTAACTATAAACTTATTATTAGTTATAACAAAACCCAAAATCTGTTGAAATGTTGACATGTTGTACAGATAAAAACGAAGAGGTGTCGGTTTTTTTTTCCAGAAACCAATTATTTAACTAATAAAATGAAAAATTAAATAAATTTCAAAAAAATTCAAAAAAATAAATAAAAAATTAGAAAACTATAAAAAAATTCAGAAAACTAAAGTACTAGTCGGAAAAATTCAAAATTTAAAGTGTCTAAGTGCTAATTTCAAAGTTTTCTATTCGATTTTTTTAATGAAAATAGTTGTGATAATAACATGAAAATTTTTCATGTTTGCCACATTATTGGTAACATTATTTATCTTTACCTTTATTAAAAAAATATTTTCACAAATACTATTTTTAAGAGGTAAAAGAGTCTTAGATTAATTAAAATCATAAATTTCACATTTCACATTTCTAGCATTAAAATTATTTTTTTTTATAAAAAGTTTCTAGTTTTCTCTAAAATAAAGAAGCACTAGATGTAACACAGATTTTTTGAAAATAATTTAACATTTATACAAATATACAAATATATATACAGTTAAAAAAATACAAATATATATATATATGAAGATAGATATATATTTTTTTTTGAAACTAAAGATAGATATATTAACTAACCTAGATCGGTGGGCTATTAAGTTTCCTGCGTTCAGCAATGTTCTCACCAAACCGAAGCTTTGGTTTAATGAATCGACGCCGTAGATCACCGGAACCACCAGGTGCCCGTTGTTATCTATACGTTTCATAACCTTCGACAACATAGCGAACCAAAGAGGGCACCGCGTCTCCATGTCGGAAACAACCACCACTGAAACTGTAGCCCAATCGTTCACCGTCTTATTCTTAACATCGGCATCATTTACGGACACAGAGATGCCTTGCCGGCTTAAAGCAGCGGAGAGATGGCTGACGAATGAGTACCGTAGTGTTTCCTTGCAGATGATGTTGACGGTCTTCTCGCAATCAGACTTCATATTGTTACGACTAGTCGCTGCGAGACGAACCTCTTCCATAAATTATTAACGTTAGATCTACAAAATTTTGGTCGAGTAGACGAATAAATATTGAAAGAACATGCAATGCATTTTATAGGTAGTTAAACATTTTCAAGTTTTCTTATAGCACGTACTATCTCAATACAAAATGAAATAAAAAAATATAATAACTAACAAACAAAATAGAGTAATGTTTTTTTCAGTTTGTTCATTATTCCATTTCACTCTATTTTTCGCTAAAATATAGAGTAGGGTTAGAAATGACTTTTGTATAACACACTAATTTTAAGCATACCCTTTGTCGTATACAAGGATTCTCATGTGTTTACTTTGAAGTTTCCAATACATGTTACCATAGACTTGGTCAATTTTAAAACATAGTCTTAGTTTGCTTCACATGCATGGGCCCATGTTTTAAATTTTTATCTCAACTAATATTGATTAAATAGATATAATTTAAAAATAAATACATTTAAATTGTTTTTGTTAATTTGTATAAAGGGTGTATAAGTAACATTCTTTAGAAAAAGAAAAAAGAAAAAAAATTCTAAGGCTGGCAAACACTACATTCATATTCAAAATATTTGATGTACTAGCTAACGACGTTTTCATTTCATATTATAAATGAAAATAATTAAGTTTTTTTTCTTTGTCAACAAAGAAAATATATCTGATGTTAACGTGCTAACAATAATACATTATAAATAACGTGCAAACAATAGTACACTACATACATTTTTTTGGTATTTGGGTTAAGCAATTCAGGATCAGTGATATAAGAATGTTTTTGTGTGTTGTTTCATGATTTTAAGATTATCAGTTATGAGTTTCCGGTTTGTTGTTTTTTTTGCAAACTATGTAACTTGGGAAACCAAAATACTTTTTTTGTTTCACTAAAATAGATGTTTTAGAAAAAAAAATTCACAAAGATAAATTTTTTCTCTTTTACATTGTAAATTTCAAAAAATAATAATAATAGATTTGTTAAGTTATCATTGATTAAAATTATTAAAAACTGAAAAATATAAAATATAATATATTTATTATAATAACTTAATATATTTTTTTAATATGTGTAGGAATAGTAAAAATGTATCTTTTTTAAACAGAGCGAGTATATATCTACAAAGCTCGCGAAGAAGCGAGAATTGGCTCCAAAACCAAAAGGTAGCTGGAAATAGACAACACTTATGGCCATTGATGTAGCTTTGGGTTCTAGTGCTTGTCCTAGTTCTAGCTCTAGCTCTATCTAGTCTTGTTCAAATTGTTTCCCATCATAAAGAATGGTTTCATGATCTTTCAATGATACAGCTTTCTAATTCTCAATTTCTTCTCACATAGAAATAAAGTATGATTTAATTTTAGTATTAAGTTGCAGACGGAATCAAAAGGTCCAGAGTACAGGCTGGAAGTATTAGGAGGTGTAGATTAATTATCCGAGATCTGAATTTGATTCCAAATATGTTCTGGAACCAGTCCAAAAATAAAATATTTGAACGGTCTAAATCTTAATAGTAAAATCTGATCCGAATCCGTGTTTTAATATATATTAAAACATTAAACTTATTAATAATTGATATATTAATATAATAACGAACAAACAAAATAGAGTAATGTTTTTTTTAGTTTGATCATTATTCCATTTCACTCTATTTTTCGCTAAAATATAGAGTAGGGTTAGAAATGACTTTTGTATAACACACTAATTTTAAGCATACCCTTTGTCGTATACAAGGATTCTCATGTGTTTACTTTGAAGTTTCCAATACATGTTACCATAGACTTGGTCAATTTTAAAACATAGTCTTAGTTTGCTTCACATGCATGGGCCCATGTTTTAAATTTTTATCTCAACTAATATTAATTAAATAGATATAATTTAAAAATAAATACATTTAAATCCTTTTTGTTAATTTGTATAAAGAGTGTATAAGTAACATTCTTTAGAAAAAGAAAAAAGAAAAAAAATTCTAAGGCTGGCAAACACTACATTCATATTCAAAATGTTTGGTGTACTAGCTAACGACGTTTTCATTTCATATTATAAATGAAAATCATTAAGTTTTTTTTTCTTTGTCAACAAAGAAAATATATCTGATGTTAACGTGCTAACAATAATACATTACAAATAACGTGCAAACAATAGTACACTACATACATTTTTTGGTATTTGGGTTAAGCAATTCAGGATCAGTGATATAAGAATGTTTTTGTGTGTTGTTTCATGGTTTTAAGATTATTAGTTATGAGTTTCCGGTTTGTTGTTTTTTCGCAAACTATGTAACTTGGGAAACCAAAATACTCTTTTTGTTTCATTAAAATAGATGTTTTAGAAAAAAAATATTTCACAAAGATAAATTTTTTCTCTTTTACATTGTAAATTTCAAAAATAATAATAATTGATTTTATTAAGTTATCACTGATTAAAAATATTAAAAATTGAAAACTATATGATATAATATATTTATTATAATAACTTAATATATTTTTTTAATATATATAAGAATAGTAAAAATGTATATTTTTTAAACATAGAGTATAAATCTACAAAGCTCGCGAAGAAGCGAGAATTGGCTCTAATACCAAAAGGTAGCTGGAACTAGACAACACTTATGGTCCATTGATGTAGCTTTGGGTTCTAGTGCTTGTTTAGTTCTAGCTCTAGCTCTAGCTAGTCTTGTTCAAACTGTTTCCCATCATAAAGAATGGTTTCATGATCTTTCAATGATACAGCTTTCTAATTCTTAATTTCTTCTCACATAGAAATAAAGTATGATTTAATTTTAGTATTAAGTTGCAGACGGAATCAAAAGGTCCAGACTACAGGCTGGAAGTATTAGTAGGTGTAGATTAATTATCCGAGATCCAAATATGATTTCTCTGAGTCCATTCCAAAAATAAAATATTTGCACTGTTTAAATCTGAATAGTAATATACAATCCGGATCCGTGTTTTAATATATATTAAACATTAATTTTATTAATAATTGATATATATATATATATGTATATATATATATATATACTAGGTGGGTTGCCCACACTTATGGGCATAAATTTGATTTTTTAATTTTATTCGATTTTTAATAAAAAATTTCTTATGTATATGATATTCATTATTAATAAATCAATCTTAAAATTCAATGAATTATATAAAATTAATAATTTTAATTGATTAATATTTAGTTAAGTGTTTTTGTTTTTTAATTTTATTTTTTTGCTAAAACATTTTTTTTGGGATAACAACACAATATAATATCAGAATTATTTTTTTATATTAAATAACTTTTAGATTTTTGATAATTCTTATTATTATTAATTTTAATCATTTATCTGATAAAAATAATTTAAATTTGTTTTTATTTTTAAATAATTTATATATTTTATTCATCAAGGGCATAATCGATATTAATCACTCTAACTTTTAACGTGGGAGTTCTGTTGCGAAAAATCACTTCACAAATAATAGTATATATAGATGTATATTAGTTAGTCTTATAATATTATATATATATATTCATAAATTTGTATAAATATTTAATTTATATGTTATTTTAACTATTTCTATTTTAAAAATATTTTTATTTTTAATTATGTTTAAGGGTTTGGATTTGAATCGAGATATTCATAAATATCACAATATCTAGTCAAATATTCGAGACCTAGGTATTCAAAAAACGTAGATAAAATTCGAATATTTAGATCACAGATTCGATAATTGGGATACTCTAAACTTTCTGAATATTTGGATCCGTCTTAGGAAGTAGCCATGGGACAACTGGACAAGCACAAGAACCAAAGCCACATCCACAATCATCCAAACGGTCAAATTGAATAGTCATTAATTTGTGGATATAATTACTTCCTAGATATGTGGATCCATCAGACCTCTAAGAAGTAGCCCTGGGACAACTGGACAAGCACGAGATCCAAAGCTACATCCATAATCATCCAAACGGTCAAATAAACATTAATTTATGGAGATATTTATGTAATGATTTGTGCTAAGGGAAAGTGGGTTGACTAACTCAAAATCCATTCGAAACTTGCCAAATAATGTTTCATTTTATATTCCATCTATTTTATTACTCCGTAACAGCGTAAAATTTTAACAGCGTAAAATTTTAAAACTTATTTTTCTTAAAAATATATTATTTGATATTCAAATTAAATGAACGAATCATAATTATAGTAGATATGTCCAAATATATTGCATTTACGACCTTTTGCAAGAGTAGGAGACTTGCTCTTTCTTTTCTGCAATTTTTAACCCATGCGCTGTCTCCAGCGCTACAGCCCTACATGTCACCTAGAGCTAGGCATAATAACCAATACCCAAACTTGAACCCGATCCGAAGTAAGTGGTTCGGTTCGGGTTCAGTTTGTACAAAATACCCGATCGGTTTTCATTCTGTTCATTTTCGGTTAACCAAACCCGATCGGTTATTACCCGATACTCGAATCTACCCGAACATAACCGTAATTAAATAGACTTTACCTTTTCTGATTTTATTCCCTTTCCCAAACCTTAGTCTAGCAATCTTCTCCGTCGTTTAGAGTTCCCGGAATTACTGCTTACCAAATCATTCATCTATTAAAATTTAAGTTCATAAATTTACAAACTGGAAACTCTTAATATTCTTTCCTCTTCCCCGTCTCACTCGGCGACATCGACGAGAAAACATTAAGAGTTTGTATATATGATGATTAGAGGTATGATCCCGTTTGATTGTGTTTGTCTGCTGCTTAAAATTTTATGTATAATGATTAAAGCCTTAGAGTGATTCAGTCTTGACCACGTGCATAAGATTCTGTTCGAACGTAAAGGGCTTGATTTGATTAACTTGTTTTTGTTTTGTCTTTTAGCATATTTCAGTTAATGATTTTAAATTTGATTTACTTATTTATTCAGTTTGTTGTGTACGTAGAAAGAATCATTTGCACGACTGCTTTGTTTTATATGCACACTATCTGTGCCAAAGCAAATTGACTTTATATATGAAAATTATTGCATAGTTTGTTTGTTTTCTTTTGCTTGATAAATATAATAGCGAGTGAATTTTTATTGTTTTAATAAAATATTGCAGAGCATGAATCTGCAACACATCAGCTTGAATAGAAGAACAAAGCAAATCATTGCTTGGGTTTAAAGGTATTACAAAAGTTACATGAATTTGTTACTAGCTTGTGTTTATTGTTCAGTTTTATAGCTTGACAATTCCGGTTATTTTTTTTACAGTGTGAAGGATACAAGAAAGCTTTTTGGTTTGTATCATCATCTATGATTGGGAGTGGAAACAATTTTAGCGTATTTGCTTAATCTAGGAACTTTGTTGGTGTTTTTACAATGTTTTTGGATGAATTACTTTTGTTTTGTTCCCATTTTATGTGTGTTTTTAGACTATTTATATTATCAGGAATGATTTGAAGAAAAAACAGAATATACATTTCAATTTTTTTGAAGTCTGGAGTTTGGATATATTCGAAATTACCTGAACTCGATATGAAAATATTCGAACCCGACCCGAAATTAGAAAATACCCGAATGGGTATTATATTCCTATACCGAAATACTCGAACATCCAAAATACCCGATCCAAACCCGAACGGATACCTGAACGCTCACCCCTAATGTCACGTGTCAGGTCTAAACCCAATAGATAAAAGACTGTGAATTGTAAATATAAAAGAAAATGGATAAAATCAAAAACATATAATAACAAAAGAGAACCGGATCGGTGATATAAGTTATTTCATCTAAAAGTCATAGATTTTTAAAGCAAGTTACGAAAAAGTACATAGATTAAAGAAGTTATTATCTTTAAAATATTGTTATATAAATTATTAAAAATATAATAATTTAAATATAAAAATTAAAGTCAAATTGTATTATATAGTGGCCACCTATAGGTTCAACCGGTAGCTGAGTCTCAAGTTTTAGCGAGTTTTTTGCGGGTTTTATAAAAAATTAAAGAACGAGTTTTAAAAAAAAAAAAAAACTGGATTACATATAGAGTCATCGGTTTTTCAGTTTAACCACAGGTCGGAATCGTGTTTCAAAACACTGAATAACGCTAAATGTGTAACATTTAAATGTATATACATAATCAAAAGTATAAATTTATATCACATAAATTTGGTTTGTTTCAAAAATAATCTAGCGCTTTGAAGCGCGGATCAAAATCTATTAGATTTCTAAAGCAAGTTACGAAAAAGTACATAGATTAAAGAAGTTATTATCTTTAAAATATCGTTATATAAATTATTAAAAATATAATTTAATTGGTTATATAATGTTCATTAAAAAGTAGTATGTATTTAAAACAAAAATTCTCTTAAAACAATTTATATTATAAAACAGATGTAGTATTTCTTTATTAAACAATTATTCATAACAATCAACTTTTTGTTTTTCCCCAACGAGTCATTTTGATTCAAAGAATTAATATATTAAATATCAATGGACGTTAGCGAGAACATCAAGAACTAAGATTATATTTTTTCCCATATAAATCAAACACAAAGATTTTTATAGTAGTTAAGTTGGTTGTAATTACTATATATATATATAAAATAAATCTTGTGAGAAATAGAATGTATATATAAATAATTATTTATCAATTAAAACATTTCATAACAAAAATTAAATGATCAACGTCTACTATTATTTAATGTAAATATTTATGCTATTTAAAATTTTAAAACCAAATAAAATTACTCAAAAGTAGATAAAAATTGTCTATATTTTTACATTGTTGGAAATTAACATCTAAGTAATAATAATAGATTTTACCTATAATTATCTAATTTATTTGATATTATGGATAATTTTTTATTTTACAGATTCTACTTCCTAAAAATAAAGTTGTAGAATAATATACATTAAAATTCTTTATTTTTTGGTATACTTTTAAATCATGATTGATAAAATTAGTAGAATATTGATATAATTTTTAACTTATATAAAGACTAATCAATAAAATTTAATGATTTAAGCTTAAATAAAAATAAAAAGTGTGATGATACCCAGTAAATCACCAACAATCTCTTCCAATATAAGGATGTCAAACTTTGGCAAAATGAAATATTTAAATGTCAACAATTTCAATTATGTCAAATACGACCCGGACAAATGATTAGTACTAAATACGACATCAACTCATTTATGATTCAAAAAGCTGCATAAACATTTTAAAACGTGCATAAATAATATTACTATACTTCTCAATTTTTTTTTCAATTAAAACTTTGGTGATGAATGTTTCTGATTTATATAAACACATTAACATATTTTAATTATCATATCTTTAATGAACTTATATTACACTAAAATATTATTAATTATACAAAATTAAATATACTTCATATTTTGAAACTACTTATAAAATTTTCTTATTTAATTATTTTAAAATTTTAAAACTTGAATGATATTTTTTTTTTCAAAATTAATATATTATACTATTTATTTTATGTTTTATATATTCTAGTTATTCTTTAATATTTATATTTTGAACAAAATATCTAAGTGAAAGAAAGGTAAAAAACCTCTTAACACAACCAACATTTTGT
Organism: Moricandia arvensis; assembly: GCA_905132765.1. Classification (NCBI taxonomy): domain Eukaryota; kingdom Viridiplantae; phylum Streptophyta; class Magnoliopsida; order Brassicales; family Brassicaceae; genus Moricandia; species Moricandia arvensis. Next base: position 95,208 of record CAJHQP010000575.1, on the reverse strand, counting down.
ACAAAATATTTGAGTGAAAGAAAGGTATAAAACCTCTTAACACAACCAACATTTTGAACAAAATATGACAAATATATTATAATAATTTTTAAAATAAAAAATTACCATTCAAGCTTTAAAATTTTGAAATAATGCCCTAATTTATATAAGAAAAATTTATAAATAGTTTTAAATTTTTAATTATATTTAATTTTGTATAATTATAAATATTTTATTATTTATATTGTTGTATAATATAAGTTTATTAAAGATGTGATAATTAAAAATATGTTAATGTATTTATATAAATTAGAAACAATTATCACTGAAGTTTTAATTGGAGAAGATGAAGAAGTACAATAATATATCCCTTATTGCCATTCTACAGAACCGAACATATAATTTCAGATTTGTAATAATATTTCAAGAATTTTTTTTAGTCTAGTGGTTAGTGTGTTTGTTTTAAAAAGTATCAAGGCACGGTTTGAATACCAAAATGAACATATTATTTTAAAAGGAATTAAATCAAAACGACATCGTTTTATAGATTTAGACACATGTCTTTAGCACGACTGAAATTATTGAGGTCGAAATAGTCATTGTTCCCGTCAAACTTTCGCTTGTCATTAAATGGCTCCATCAATTTTGTAATAAACATATCATCTATGAATAATTTCTTTTATAAAACTCAGTTGAGTCTAATAAGAATCCGATATACACATGTTTTATTTACCAGAATAACATAAATACTAGAGAGTGAGAGTCCAAAAGAGTAAACATGGTGAGTTCTTCCTCTTCCATGGTGAAAGCTGAGGCTGAGACACTCCAAGATCAAGTGTTTATTAACTTCCGTGGGGTTGAACTGCGCTACAACTTCGTCAGCCATCTCAACAATAACTTAAAAAGGAATGGGATCAATGCCTTCATAGACACCGATGAGGATATGGGTGAAGAGTTGAATGTTCTGCTAAAGAGAATAGAAGAGTCGAGGATTGCACTCGCAATATTCTCGCCAAGGTATACGGAGTCAAAATGGTGTTTGACAGAGCTTGCGAAAATGAAGGAAAGAAATGATCAAAACATGCTCAAGGTGATTCCAATCTTCTACAAGGTGAAACCTGCCACTGTTAAAAGACAGATGGGCGATTTCGGCGATAAATTCAGGGATCTGGTGCAGTATATGGACAAGGAGACAAGCAACAGATGGAGAGAAGCTTTGGAACATATCCCTCTCATAATGGGTCTCGAGGTGGACGAGAAAAGGTATCTTCTATAATTACTTGAGATCTTAAGAACTAACCCTATGATCATCGAGGTATTTGTTTGCGTTTATTTTTAAGTACATGATATAGATTATAACAAAGTGTAGGGTTGGTGGGCAAAAATTATGAATCCGAAGAACCGAACCAAAGCTGATCCGAAAAAATAATATCGATCCAAACCGAAATAGTCAAAGAATCCAAACGGATTCAAAATGTTGGTATCTAAAGACCAGAACCGAACCCGAACAAAAATATTTGGTGTATGTACCCAAATAGATTCGAATCAAATTTATATACTTGAATATATTAATTATTTTCAAATTTAACATTCCAAAGCATATCTAAAATATATAAGATATTTTGAAGTTTTCCAAAATACTTTAAAATATATACAAATAGTCAGAAGTACTTAAAATATATAAACAATACTTAAAACACCAAAAATACTTGAAATATCTATTGATTCTCCCTTCCAAATTAATATTCAAACTAAACTAATTTTAATGTTGAATTTATGTATTTTTGTATTCAAATTTATATGTTATATATTATTTTGTTTTTAGATATTGAGAAATTTAAAGTATATATGAATTTTTTTTAAAATTAAAATGATTAAAAGGTTTATCCGATTTTGAACCCGCAAATATCTGAATTGAATACGATCCAAAATTTATAAATACCTGAATGTGAGTGAAATTTTTAATCCTGAAACCTAAATAAATCTGAACTAAACCTGAATGGGTACCTGGACGCTCATTACTAACAAAGTGTTTTCTTTCAAATAAAATTATTAAATTTTAGTAAATTGTACATAAAATTAGCTAAATGCAAATGGATTGGATTTTATGATTGTTGTATTGGTCTCAAAATGCGAAAAATAAATTCATATATAAGAGCAAAAAAAAAAAACTGAGCTTTAGAAATTGATTTTTCGCAAAAAGAAAAAAAACTGAGTTTTTAAACATTTGATAGTCTGGCTTTCTTTTGCACGCAGCGATGAGGACACACTCATCAAGAAAGTCGTCAAGGAGGTGAAGAAAATGCTGACAAAACTTGCACATGCTTCTCCCAATCCCCAAAAATGTATTGCTTTGTCGTCGCCACCCAAAAGACACCAGAAAAGTCATGAAAGCTCTTGGGGAATCGAACAACGACTTCAGCAACTAGAAGAAAAGTTAAGCCACCCTCGCTACAAAGAAACGACTCGTATCATCGGTGTTGTTGGGATGCCTGGCATAGGTAAAACCACCCTCGTTACCAGGCTATACGAGAAGTTACAGAACGAATTCGTGAGACACGTGTTAATTGAAGATGTCCATAAATTTTCAAAGGACTATGGATTGAACTACTTGCCCACGATGCTCTTGGAAGGGTTATTGTATGTCGAGGATCCTATTATAGGGACCCTAGAAGATGCACACGAAGCTTACAAAGATCAACTACTCAAGACCAAAGTCTTTGTTGTTCTTGATAATGTCAGTAAAAAGGAACAAATTGATGTTCTTCTCGGCAAACGCAACTGGATTACGAAGGGAAGCAAGATTGTCATTGCAACAACCGATATATCACTGACAAAAAATTTGGTCAGTGATACTTTCGAGGTTAGTCCGTTAAGCGACAGAGACGCCTTACAACACTTTATTCATTATGCATTTGATGATCAAGAAGACATTGCTCTCGGGCTAGGAGTTTTCTCCAAGTTGTTGAAAGATTTCGTGCATTATACAAAAGGAAATCCACTAGCTCTCAGGATATTGGGTGTAGAGCTTGCGGGGAAAGACGAGACTATCTGGGAATCAAAACTAGCTGCACTGAGTCAGCACCATAAAAGCCCACCAGGAAAAAACACCAGCATGATGCTTCAAAGGGTATGGAAAGGGACTTATGATGGGCTGAGTCAAAATCAAAAAGATACGCTCCTTGACATAGCTTGCTTCAGGTCGCTAGATGAGAATTACGTTGCCAGTTTATTGGATTCACATGGTCCATGTTCCTATGATGCTAGGAACGACATAGAGGATCTCGTGAACAAGTTTATGATTAATATTTCTTCTGGCAAAGTAGAGATGCAAGAGACGCTCTACATGCTCTCCAAAGAACTTGGTCAAGACGCTGCTGCTCAGGACGGGAAGGGGCGACGAAGATTGTGGCACCATCACACCGTCATTGATGTCCTAGTGAAGAATAAGGTGATATATATATATTTATATATTCAGTGTTTGCCTTTGTGATATTCACTACAAAAAATGAAGCTTTTAGCGTCATTTTTAAGATATGAATGAGTTACACATAATAGAGTCGGCTATCAAAGTGAAGTAATAACGTGCAACGTAAATGGTTTTTTTTTTGGGTTCATAAAGTGACGTAAAATATATAGCGTTGGATCGTAGAAAAGTAATATAAACCTATATATTCGACAAAGTTATAACTATAGCTACAAAAAAATGTATTTGAAACCATCAAATCCTAAACTCTTAAAGAAATTTGAGGCATGTGAAACTTTTAGGGAAAATATATTACTTTCAAATTGGTCAAAATAAACTTATTTGTAAATTGTGTAGTTATTGCTAATTATGTCGTCTTGTTTGTTCTTGGTCTCAACAGGGAGCTTCTAAAGTAAGATGTATACTCCTTGACTTGTCTGATGTAAAAAGAAGAAGAAGCTTCCAGAAGCAAGCTTTTGCAAGGATGAGTGATCTACGGTATCTCAAAATCTACAGCTCTCAGTGTCCTCAAGAATGTGATCGTGACAATAAACTAAATTTCCCAGACGGACTCCAGCTACCATTGAATGAGGTGCGATGTCTCCACTGGTTGAAGTTCCCAATGAAAGAAGTTCCACAAGATTTCAACCCGGAGAATTTGGTTGATCTTAAGCTTCCTTACAGCGAGATTGAACAAGTTTGGGAGGATAACAAGGTCAGATCCGTTCACTTCAAGTTCTTGATACAATTGCATATGTAATAACATCTTCAACCTCACTTTATTTTTCATTTTAAAATAGAGTTTACAATAAGAAATAACTCTCTATTTCATACTAAAATCAAAATGGATTTACTCTATAAATGAAACAATATATTTTTATGACTCTATTTTTCAATTTTCACTCTAAAAAATGTATGATTAGAATGAAATTCAATTTCATTATAAAATTACTATATGTTAAAGAAATAAATAAAATAATACATTGGAGATGACTCATTTTTTTGGTATAATCAGTTGATGTTTTTTTTTCCTCTTCATTTGTCTAAGGACGCATCGAAACTAAGATGGGTCGACTTGAACCATTCAAGGAAGTTGAGCATTTTGTCGGGGTTAGGAAACGCTCAAAATCTTGAACACCTAAATCTTGAAGGCTGTACGGCATTGACAACGTTGCATGAGGACATGGAGAATATGAGGTGTCTTGTTTTCTTGAACCTGAGAGGATGCACAAGTCTCAAGTCTCTTCCATTGATTAAATTAATCTCTTTGAAAACTCTCATCCTCAGCGGCTGCTCAAAGTTTAAAACATTTCACGTTATTTCCGATAAGCTCGAAGCTCTCTACTTGGATGGCACAAAGGTAAAAGAACTTCCTCTTGACGTTGGGGTCCTCCAAAGACTTGTCTTACTGAACATGAAAGGCTGCCAGAAGCTGAAAAGACTCCCTGACAGTCTTCGTGAGCTGGAAGCTCTAGAACAACTTATACTTTCTGGCTGTTCAAAGCTCAAAGAATTTCCAGTAACTAGGGGAAACATGAGCAGTTTAGAGATTCTGCTTCTGGATGGGACGGCCATAAAGGAGATACCAGATACATTATCAGTGCGGCGTTTATGCTTAAGCTGGAATGAAAAGATCAGCAGCCTTCCAGATCTAATGAATCAATTTTCTCGACTGCAATGGCTTGATTTGAAGCACTGTAAGAATCTCACACATGTTCCTCAGCTTCCACCAAATCTTCAGTGTTTAGATGTACGTGGATGTAGCTCACTGAAAACAATTGCAAAGCCACTGGTATGTTCTGTGCCAACGGGTCAGTTCCATTCCAAGTTCATTTTCACTAACTGCAATGAATTGGAAAAAGCTGCAAAGGAGGAGATAGCAGCCTATGCTGAAAGGAAGTGTCAGTTGGTATCAAGTGCACTTAAGCGCTGCAATAGGGTAACTCTCTTCCTCCCACTTTAGTTTTTTTTATTGCTGTATGGATATGTTATGAACAAATGCGAATCAAACTGAAAGAAAATAAAAGAAACCAAAACGACTGAGGCAAATACCCGTTTAAGGTTTGTATATTATTATTATGTGAATGAACCATTTTACAGTCCCTTAAACATATCTATTAATAATAGCAATCTCAATTAATGTTGAAAGGTTGTGTCTTTTCATTTAAAAACTGAAATGTTTTAATTTTTAAAATTGCATCTTTTCATTATAAAATGTTGTATTTTTTCATTATAAAATGTTATATCTTTTCATAAAAAAACTGAATTATGTTGGTTGAAGAGTTGTGTCTTTTTAAAAAGAAGTTGCATCTTTTCAATTATATAACTATTTAATTGAAAAGTTGTGTCTTTTCAAATAATAAGTTGTATTTTTTGAACTATGTAACTATTAAACTGAATTATATTTATTGTAAGAGTTGTTTTATTAATAATCATTCACATAAAATTGTATTTTTTAATAAAAAACTGAAATGTATTAATTTTAAGAATTGTATTTTCATTATAAAAACTTAAATCTTTTCGTAAAAAAACTGAATTATATATGTTGTAAAAGTTGTGTCTTTTAATTTTTATTTTGGTCATAACCATTCACTTAAATATTTAGATTGTTTATATCAAGTTAGTGTATTAAAGTGAAAGGTTATATCTATTAAAAAAATTATATAAAAAGTAGTATTTATTAAAAATGAAAAGTTGTATGTACTTTTATAATTTTTGGTAATAAAAATTGCATCTATTGCTTATGCTTTTCAAATATATATATATATATATAGATGTTGTGTTTTATAATTTGCATTTCATCGGATACGAAATGTTTGCACCCCTTCGAAAGCGAAATGTTTATACCCCTTCGTACACAAAATGTCCGTACCCCTTCGGACACGAAATGTTCGCACCTCTTTGGACATGAAATGTTCGCACCCCTTCGGACACGAAATGTTCGCACCCCTTCGGACACGAAATGTTCGCACCCCTTCGGACACAAAATGTTCGCACTCCTTCGGACACGAAATGTTCGCACCCCTTCGGACACGAAATGTTCGCACCCCTTCGGACACGAAATGTTCGCACCCCTTCGGACACGAAATGTTCGCACCCCTTCGAACACAAAATGTTTGCACCTCTTCGGACACGAAATGTTCGGACCCCTTCAGACACGAAATATTCGCACCCATTCGAACACGAAAATGTTCACACCCCTTTGGACACGAAATGTTTGCACCCCTTCAGACACAAAATGTTTGCACCCTTTGGACACGAAATGTTTGCACCCCTTCGGACATGATTCGCACCCATTCGGACACGATTCGCACCCATTCGGACATGAAATGTTCGCACCCCTTCGGAACGAAATTTTCGCATCCTTTCGGACACGAAATGTTTGCATCCCTTCGGACATGAAATGTTTGCACCCCTTCGAACACATAACGTTCACACCCCTACGAACACAGAATGTTCGCACCTCTTCAGACACAAAATGTTTGCACCTCTTCGGACACAAACTCTTTCACCCCTTCAGACACAAATTTTTTTGCATCCCTTCGGACATAAAATGTTCACATCCTTTCGGACATGACATGTTCGCACCTATTCGGACATGAAATGTTCGAATCTCTTTGTGACGATCTATTCACACCTCTTATGGCACAACATGTTTGCACCCCTTAGGTGATGATCCATTCGTACCCTTTGGGTAACGACTCGCTTGGACCTATTTGGTGATGATCTATTCATATTCTTTTCCTGAAAACTTGTTCGCACACATTTGGTGACGATCTATTCACACTTATTTGGTCATGATATATTTGCACCTCTTTAATGATGGTACATTTACACCTCTTTGGTCACGACACGTTCGTACCTATTTAGTTTCGACACGTTCGCACCTCTTTGAGGTATAAGATTATTAATATTTGCTAAAACAATATATAACTTTATAGAAACCATCTTAAAAATATTTGGTATTTTGTTCGATTAGTATTTCAGATATATGTCTAAATTTTATTTAATTGTGCATATTATAAATGTTAGTGTTTTATAAAAAAAAAATTTTTGAAAATTATTCTTATAAACAAAAATGATCATATCAATACAAGTTAACATATATATTATAAAATTTAATTTAATATATTTTTTTATAAATGAGTTTCCGTGCGATATCGCACGGATTCTTTTCCTAGTATTTATAATAGTAACCTCAAAAACTCGATTTCTTTTTTCTCTTAATGTGAATGAATCACTTTACTGGTACATAGAGATTTATGACACTTCCAGAATTAACAGGATAACATATATATTATATGACACTCGTGTTCTAAAACTCTTGCAGGGTTGTGTTCCTGATATTGTGTTTGACACTAGCTTTCCTGGATGTGAAATGCCTTCGTGGTTTTGTCATGAAGCAATTGGATCTCTGGTGGAGTTTGAATTGCCACCACATTGGAATCACAATGGGCTTGCAGGGATAGTCCTATGTGTTATTGTCTCGTTCAAGAACTGTCAAGATCATGCCAACATGACAGTCAAATTCACTGGAGAGGGCTATTGCACCAGCATCACTTGGAAGGTTGGAAGTTTGATTGAACAAGACAGCCACGTATACACAGCTGAGACAGATCATGTCTTTATCGGCTACACCAACTGTCTAGACTTCATAAAACTTCTTGAAGGCCAGGGCCTGTGAGTATCAAACAAAGTCCCACATTGAAAGTTTAGACAAGAAGTGTCTAATATATAAAGAGAAGTCCAACTCTAATAGTACGAGGCCTTTTGGGAAGGAAACCAAAAGTAAAACCATGCGGGCCAGCCTCTTACGCCCAAAGTGGACAATATCGTACTAATAAGATAAGATAGAGTTGGACATGGGCCTATCACGATCCCAACAATTGGTATCAGAGCGGTTGACAAGAAATCTGCAAAAAGACCAAAATACCCTTCGAGATATGAATGGTACCCTTCGAGATATGAATGGGAGGTATGTGGCAGAGACCAAGTCAGAAGATCCTGGAAGTGAAGTGTGGGTGGAACATTCTCAAAGTAACCTTGCGATAAAAGGAGTTTCGCTGAAGGCTATAACACACGAGATGAGTGTGGTCCTTAGTTTGAGGGGGAGAATGTGAGTATCAAACAAAGTCCCACATTGAAAGTTTAGACAAGAAGTGTCTAATATATAAAGAGAAGTCCAACTCTAATAGTACGAGGCCTTTTGGGAAGGAAACCAAAAGTAAAACCATGCGGGCCAGCCTCTTAGGCCCAAAGTGGACAATATCGTACTAATAAGATAAGATAGAGTTGGACATGGGTCTATCACGATCCCAACAGGGCCCTCGTAAATGTGCTCCTACAAAAGCATCCCTTGAGTTTAGCGTGACAACCGGTACTGGTGGGGAAGCGAGGCTTGAAGTTTTGAGATCTGGTTTCAGTTTTGTGTTTGAACCTGAAGAGATCAAAGTTCCAGTCCCAAGAAATAAAGATGTCAAAGGTAAGACTAAAGTTAACGGAACTTCAAGTGCTAATGGTTTGTTTAAGGATCAACTAAATGGATATGAATCTCCGAAGGGCCACTGCAACACTTACAGGGAAAGTTCTGTTGTTAACATCACATGTGAAGCACAACCTTCATAGACAACTGGTTTTGATTTTCTTTTGTATTAGGGGCCATCTGCTTTTCAAACCAAACTCTCTGCTTTCAAACTATTTACTCATTCAACTCTTTATATTGGTGCATTCATTTTGCACTTTTCTCCTCTCTGTCCATCCTTGGTCTATAACGGGTTCAAACGGGTTACTGCTGACGTGCTCATATAATTCAGAGTCATCGTCTTTTTTTTTTTGGCTTAGAAGGATCCTAAGCTACCCAATCGAAACAACATTGTATTTTTTACCACTGCGAGAACAAATTCCTTCGAAGACTCAGAATGAATTGTCTCTTAAACCACCTAATTCTATCACTAAAAACAATTACAAAACATGACCATAACCTATGAAACTCCTATAATAAGATTCTGATGAAGCACTTAACATCCTGGTACTAAGGATAAAACTATTGAAGCCACACAGCCAGTTGCTACATCGTCTTATGGACGCATAATCCCATCAAGGAGGACCAGAAGCTATAATCAGCGGTTTTGAAACTGTGAAAGTCGGGTTGATGCAGTGGCTCCATCCACGTCTAGTCAAACACTGCAACAAAGAAGAAGTAGCAAAACTACCGGACAAGACACTAAATCGGTACTGCGAATGCCTTGCCACTAAACTTGTTTAACAACAATCCCATAACATCTCCCGTTGACCAAGCGGAAAAGCTTGAGATTCGTCACGTTCCACCTCCGAGAACCTGAGGAACGACTTCTCTTGCAGGCCGCCTTCACGCCGATGACGAAGCCCCGTTTGAGCAAAGTGAAGTACCTCCTCTCCTTCCTCCTACCGAACCATAGAGGATTCCAATCGGAGGACGAGAGGTTCAGTACACGCAACACAGAGAGCCTGTCCGACGGAACACACCTCCTCCTTATTTGCTCCGGTACGTCTCCAAAAGATAACCTCCGAAGTTCACATGGGCGAGCTAAGGCGCTGAACCACCCACACAACAGGCTAGCTCCACACACCACCACGCGCCCCTCCACTTCCAGATCTGAGAATCAAGCCGCCTCCAAGTCTGGCTTCCAGATCTGTACATAAAGTGATACCAAACGCTACCACAGCCACCGCCTTGGGATGAGAACAAACAAGACCAAAGGAGAAAATGCTTGTCGAGCTCCGACACCTAAACCCTAAAAGCCGACCTGTCTCAAGACCACCGCTTCACACGACTCGCCTCTGCTCCAGATTCGCCATTGGCCTAACCAGCTTCTACTCTGCCGCGGACAGAGCACAACTGGGGACCTCCGTTGAACTCCAGAGACATCACGCATATCGCCGGAAAACAGGAATCGTCGAAGAGGCAAAGAGAAAACGAGATTGGAGGATAAGAAAACCTCCGACGCCGGTAAGGGGCACCGGTCGTCGGGGGGAGATGATAAATTGCAGCCGCTTTAGAGTTTTCTTTGAAAGGAGGGAGGGGGGGGGGGGTTCGAAGTCATTGGAAACTTTTCCAGAGTCATCGATTTTGATGTCTTGGAACTAACTCCAATATAGGCCAATGTAGATTAATAATTAGAGTGATCAACCCATTAACTGAGTTAAGGCATTCATATTTCCAACGTTTTTCCGCTGACATTCTTCAGTATCCCAAAAAAAAAAGTATCCCATTGCTATGCCAGCAAACAGAGCATTTTGGCTCCAACTCTAGCATCAACCACCACAAAAACACATATCCTAACATTAAAACTCTCATCACACCAATACAATTGCTACTTGCAGATAGTAATCTTTTCTTTTTGGTGTTTTATCTTGTCCTTGTTGATGTGCATGAAGCTAAGGCATTTAAAGCCAAAAACAGAGGAAGCTTTAATAAAAGTTTACAGCTTGGTCTAATCATTAACAACACAAGAAGAGGAAACAGACAGCAGAAAACAGAAAACAGAAAACATTAACAGAACAGACACCAACAAAAGCTCTCAAACTAAAAGTACAACCCGACCAGCAGAAAACTCATTACTATGCGACGGCGCCTGACACCAAATCTCCGGCGGTGGTTACACCACCGTCGTCGGAAGAAAGAGCGAGCGGAGTCCAATCCGGAGGGAGAGGAGGCAGAGGAGCATACACTGTAGGCTTTCTCTTAATGTCCCAAGGTTGAGTCTTCTTCGGCCTCGTCTTCCTGTGATGTGCAGTCGATTTCTTCTGCGGCCTCGACGAACACTCTATCACCACCATTCCCAATCCTCCTCCGTTTCCCAATTTCGGAGATTGAAACTGGCGGAGAGCCGGAGAAGCAGCGACGGTGGCGATCCCGGTGCCGAAGATAGCTGACACAGACATTGTTGTTTCGTCTTATCTTTCTGCTGCAGTGGAAGTGAGTACGAGAGCCTTTAGCTTCGGATTAGAGACAACATCATATCTTGTTCAAGTTTTCGTTTATTTTTAATGGGCTTTTAAATGTTTATTTGGGCCCTTTTATAGTGGAAGATATAATCCATAGTGGAAGACTCCCAACGGCCCATTTTTAACTTGTTACGGTGCACGCCTGTTTTGGCAAGTAGCATATTTTAAACTCGTTATGTTGCACGCCTGCTTGCAAGTAGCATGTTCATCTCGCAAAACGGTATGGAAAATCGCAGAAAATGGACGACGTAAATCAAGTGTTGAAAAAGATATATTTAAAGTGTTTTCATAAACCCTCTTAGTGCAGGGATTGACTACAATGTTACTTAATGTTTTACCACAAAATTTGAGGTTTGATTCCTAAAAAAAATGTAATTCATGCATATAAAATAGTTACAACCTTTAAAAAAAATCAGCATGAAGCTTATTTTAACAGACAGAATTATCCGTTGGATAAATGTTTTCGTAGTTGTTCTGTAAATTATAATTAAAGCATAATATTTTAAATCATAAAAATGTCATGCAATAAAAATGAGATCAAAATTTTGGATTACAAGCTTTTGAAAAACAAGATTTAGAAACTGATTTAGTTTAGATCTCTTTCAAACAGGTTAATAGTTTATCCATTCTCTATATATATTTTTAAAAAAATTATAAGAGAAATTTTCTGTGATAGCACCAAAAAAATCTTATCATAAATATATCACACAATGGTTAAAATTGCTCCTCCATTATATTGGCTATGTACGTTTTATTTTAGAAATAACAATATAACCAATGTCTAAGATTAGTATGTATTTTACTTTGTGATGAGTATTTAAAAGGTTCTTACAACTTAAAATACATACTAATCGTACACAATAGAGTTTTTTAAAAGGTTCTTGCAACTTAAAATACATAATAAACGTAGACTTTCTTTTTTCTTTTCTGAAAAAACTAATCTTAGACATTGGTTATATTGTTATTTCTAAAAGAAAACGTACAAGAAAGCCAACGTGCACGAGATTAACTGACATTCGAGTAGGTTTTATAGACTTTTAGTGGCTATTAGGGTTTCCAATGCTTTTGTTTGTCCAGATCCTCCCATATAATCATTGATTATGTATCAATTCAATACAATTAACACGCCTAAATTAGGCTTTAGAGTAACTACTATCACCAACATAACCAAAAAAAAACATACATAACCAACTTCATATATTCCACTCTCTCATCTTGTCTGTAATTCCTAAAACTAACTGTCAAATAACGGCAAAAAAACTGCTTGCTATGAAAAGCACCCTTCTTTACTATGGCCAATAATGAGATTACTTTAGTTTCATCTACATGAGACGCATTATCCGATGCATTCACAAATCCACGTGCATCAGATTACCACCCCTTATTATTCTTGTCTACAAATAGTTATCGGATTCTTTATTTACAACTAGGGGAGCCCCGCCCTACGGGCGGATTAACAAATAAATAAATAATATAAATATAATTAAAATCTCTAATTTATTATCAACTGAAATTAGAATTAATTCTCATGTTTAATTAAAAAATTTATCTATTTATTTGGCTCTCTATTCTAGAAGTTGTAAACTTATTTAATTATAAATTTTTATAAGAAATATTATTTTGCTTTTTATTTGATGATTTATTCTAGAAATTGAAAACTTATTTAATTATTAAATTTTTATAGAGAATTATTATTTTACTTTCTTTTAATATTTGTTTGTATAACTATAGTAGTAGTTCGAATTAGTTTTTTTTTTTTAAAAAAAAAATCAGTGAGTTTAGTGGATTATAAGTAATAAGTAGTGCAAAGTTTGATTCATTCAAACTTAAAATATATTTAAGCTAGATAGACTACATAAAAATTTAATAGTGATCATTACTATTTAAAATTATACGCGTTTGTTTGAGTTTTAAATTATGATATTTTGTCAAATATACTTTAAAAATTTATGAAATTGCATTTATATTTGGTTCAAACCAGTTTTTCGTATGATTCTTTTGCGATGGGTGTAATTCCAAATTTGCATTGTACTGATTGTGGGATATTGCATTATTTTTGAAGTGCAATGGTGATTTGGGTTTATTGCATTTGTCCAAACTTTACAACTATTATTTTTTAATTCTTAAGTTGTAATCCAGCGTTGGTATTTGGTTAAATTCAATAACATTGATTTCAATTTTCCAGTATGTAGGCCGTTATGCATGTGTGAATTGATCATTAGTCTAAACCAAATTTAATTAACGAAATAATATTTTTGTATTGCTAATGTAGTGTGACCATACTAAATAGGAATTACTAAACAAAATATATTATTAGATTTTAATTTGTATGCATATATTGAACAAAAATTGTATACAAATACAATATTAACTATCCTTTTAATATATAAAGAGAATTTGACTTGTAATGTAACTTTACAGAGATGGAGCCACCGTACCAATTTTCATGTGGCAGACGTTTGTGTAATTTGTTAGTGCGGTGAGCGTAGTATATATATATCAATGTTTAAATTGTGTTACTGTTTAAGTATGGTGGAAGAGGAAGGTTAGTTTGGAGGGGGAGGGGTGTGTTCTTATTGATTTTATATTTTCCTCATGATAGGTACGGCATGTAGTTTTGGGTGGTGGAAGAGCGTTTAGGTGTTTGAGTAGTTTTAAAAAAAAGGGGTGTTTAGATTTTATAATCGTTGTTCTAGATATCAATAGAAAATAGCAAACGGCAAAAGTCAAACTTGTTCATAAAGAAAACGAAAAAAAGAAAATAACAGAAAAAATAACTTAAGCATTAATAGACTTGAACTCCAATCCTCTTCACTTATACCTTGCGTGCTTTCTTCACCTCTTCAGATGCTCCTTCAGCCAGGCTACTACCACCAGCTTTCACCTTAGCAGCCACTAAGATGGCACCATCATCTCCATTGTCATCGTTGCCTCCCTAATCAAAACAGAGAAAGTTATATACATCTTCATACCGAGCAGTTACGTTACTGGTAAATGTATAAAACTTACATCATCAACGAAGGCAGGTTGTGGCTCACGTTCACGCTGATTGAGGATGCGTGAGATGGTAAAAATCTGATGATTCTGATGGCGAAAGAGGCAATCCACAGAAAGATTTGGCGCTGAAGTTGTATGAGCTCACCCTCACCTTCCATGTCTGTGACAAAAGGGTGCCTGAGACATCATCACCAGCCTGAGTTAAACAACGGTTCAATGCAACTGTATGACTAAGTTGCAAGCACAAAATAAATGAATGACAGTTGATAAAAGACTTACCAAAAGATGACCAGCTTCATAGGCTCTCATGTTGTGCAATTTCGTGACCCCATTGAAACTTCACCGGTATCTAGCGTACACATAACATGTATCAAATCAGGAAGATGACTTTGTGTCATGGCAGAAAGTGATACATCAATAAGCTGTTGATAATTAATACATACCTGAGGACACCGACTTACTGTTTCAAGATGCGACAGTGCGCTGAAGTTTCTTAGCAGTAAGAGCAGGAAACATAGCACCACCTCTTGTCCATCTTCAATAATTCTTCATTCCGGTCGGTCACTCTTCCCGTACAGATAAAATAAATGTCCTTCATTGTTGGGGAACCAGAATTACACACAGAAGCTGTCAATGAGGTTACTAAACATTTATAAATCTGGTAGACATACCTGCGACAGAGCAGTTAAGACAAAATCGGTGGAGCTGCTGGTGTAAGCCCAGTGACTTGTGCGACCAACCTGCATAATCTTTATATATAATGAACATCAATATAAACAATCATCAAAATTTGCAAAATAGCTCAGTGGAAAAACGTAAGAAATGAAAAAAAAACTATAAATATGATAACAAAAGCTTTAAAAATGAAAAATAATTTGTAATTCTTATTCAACATAGCAGAAACGCTTAAAGAATTATACCGGAAAATTACTATGACTATGAACAAAACTTCTAAACATAATTCAGACTCTGTAAAATGGATTCAGGACGGTGGAAAGGCCTAAAGAACTAATTGGTAAAATACTATGTTTATGCACAAAAGGCGGATGTAACAGCATACCTGGGAGTCCAATAGGAGCACATCGACGCCCATGAGCTCTCCACCACGGCGGAGATTTCTAGCCTCCCAGAAACAAAGTAAACGAACTTGAACAATGGAGGAGAAGCGGTCGGAGAGGAAGACCGAAACGTTAGCCACATATTTCACATAGTTTGTTTACTGGTTGGCTTTGAAGGGTGAGAGGATGATAATCGAAGGAGAAAAGCATATCTTTTTATAGTTGAACCTCCACCGCCTTGCAGATTCAGAAATCACATTGAATACAAATCTTGTGTGAGAGAGTAATATAGGGTTTAAGATGATAAACTGGTTAATCTTGTGTTACTCTGAGGAAGAAGATGGAAGGTCGATTTAGAAAACCTACGACATGGTTGTTCTTGGGCGGCGAAGAAAAAGATAACTGGGAAAACCCTAAATGATAAGCGCCACTTCATCTGCTGTGTATCGACGAAAGGCCCATCAGGACAAAAGGCCCAACAAACTCCACAGAAGGCTGATGTAACACGATCGAATTGAAGCAACGGATGAAACGCAACGTTTTACCTAAATAGGACAGGTGTCAGTCCATTATGAATTGTTTTTTTAGGCGAAACTGAAGGAGAAGAGAGTGGCCAATTTCTTTATAGTATAAGATTAGTACTACATAGCTACAAATCAACAGCTCAGCCATTTGATTTTTGGTACGACGAGATTCTGTCGGTTAGACCAAATTTGGCATCACAAACCTATGGTACCCATTGGCCATTGCACTAAGTTATGCAAACCTTATCCTTATCTTATTCTCGTTGAAACAATAACCGTGAGATAAAATTCAAATAATGATAATATAAACTATATAAACGAACTTTCGTTTTATAAAAACCAACTTTAACACCTAAATTGCATAAGTTCAAAACTTGTATTAACTTTTCCATTGTTATGCATGCATACATATTCTATATTTATTTAAATGGGTAGTTAAAAATAATTATGCGCCAAATATATTTTGATATAAGTAATTTACAATATAAATTAATTTTGGATTTATGTATGCATGCATCTGTCTATTTACAGGTAAGTGTCTTGTATGAAAGGCCTAATTTGAGCCATGTGATTTCGTTGTTGGGGTAAATTTTGGTACATCGACAAGAGGACCATATCGACTGCTCTCGTGTTCTTTGCATTATTGCAACTATTTTATAAACTATTCTCTTGGAATAATTAAGAGTTCATATTGTCTACTGCATTGTCATGCCAGCTAGATGAATATACCAGGAATCTTTAGATCCTTTTTTATTTTATCAACATTTCAGTTTCCGACCTAAGTAAAAGAGATACTGATCCTTGTTTTTTTCTGACTCAAGATGCTGATCCTTGTTGGATTATAGTATTACATGACTTCTTTACTAGATTAATTGTATGTGCAATTTATTATAGAAACATTAGCCGATTCTTATGATACATGTGTCATGTGATATAGATTGTTTAGCGCCTCGTGTACAAGAATTCACATTCATATGTTTTTTTCTTTGTTTTTCTATGAATATCCTTTTTTTTTTCTCTTACCAAGCTTTGTTTTTAACGATTTGAGTTTTAAACTGCTTTCTAATTTTAAATAATATATTTGGAAGAAAATGATTTATCCAATCTTTATCGGTTCTAAAACTATATATTATGGATTGGACACGACTATAGTGTTTTTTCCTTTAGTCATCTAACTATACAATTTCTTCTTTATATATATATATATATATATATATAACTAAAACCACTAATCTAACCCACGCAGATGGGCTAGTGGTAGGGCGATGTCCGGCTGAGGGTGCAAAACCTGATACTCCGGCTTCGAACCCCCGCAGCTACAAACATTTTCGTGGGCCACGAGGGCTTTTACATGGGCTTCCCTCGCCCCCCAGATTACTAGCGTAACCAGGAACCTTTAAGTGGAGGCTTAAAAATTTTGTAATGGCGTGGGTTTTGACCCGGTAGACTAGTCGATCACGCTTAATCGGAGACTGGATTATCAAAAAAAAACCACTAATCTAATATTAAGGTTGTTAGAGAAGTAAGATATTATTATAGACCAAAAAGAACAGTTATGTTGTATAACACATGTGGCTGCAATTATACTTTATGTCATCTATATAGAGCAAATTTGCCAAATAACACAACTGCTAAAAATTCCAAAATTATATTAAGTTGCGTCCAATTAATTTTTCATGAATATGAAAACTTCTCACGAATATGAAAATAGACTAGTAACTTATACTGAGTCTATGGAAACAAAGAGGCCGCCGGTTTCCGACAAAAAGAGAAGAAGCCGGCTGTCCGAAAATACTTCCCATGATCTTCTTTGTTTGCATTATTAACCGAATCCATCTGTTTTATATATAATTACACGTGTAGCGATATCTAATTGATATAATACCATTATACAAGAAAATCAAATCATAAGAATGTGGATGTGATTACGTTAGAAAAGTCGTGATCGGTTGGGATTACGTTACAAAGATGTCTCGCTTAAACTTAAAGATCGACCTTTAAGTTTGGAGTTTTCTCCAGTACTTTCCTAATCCTTCCAAACCCTAGTTTTACTATATATCAATCACATGTCCATATTTTATCAGCAGCCATATATAATAATGTAAGATTAGTTATTTAGGCCGAGAAGGTTTGGCCGTCCAAAAAGAAAAATAAATTATACCTAAAAAACCGTGATGTTTTTCGATTAGTTTTTTTCTTGTAGAGGGCAAGAAGGACCTAAGTTGGTGATCAGTTCGACCATGAGCACAGTCTTTTTCACTCACTTGAGTTATGTTATACGATGAATATGCTTTTATGAATATTGCTACGACCTTAAAGTTGATTAATTAGCAATTGCAACATTTTCTACTTCATTTATCATTAAACACCAATGTTCTAAAATTCACTAGGCCGTGATTAAATATTTTATAGAGTACTATTGTATAGATGGATGTTAAGGCAAATTTTTTAAACGCACTAATTGTTAAAAAAAAATTGATTTGAATATCGTTTCACTTATACTTGATTTATCGTCTAAACGGACATCTAAATCGATATTTAGACCATTGCTAAATACTGATAAAGTATTGACTAGTGACAAAAATATTATATAGACACTTGTGATTTACAATCTGAAATTTGGACTCCGAGTTGGACCATTTAAATAATAAAATCATTACATATTATATCAATAATGGATTTAAAAAGAAAATGGTTATGAAAACACTTTATCAACTTCGATTTTTCTTCGTTTAAATAATTGAATATAACCTCCCCCACTTAATTTTCGACATAAAAAGACAATAGTTTTCCCTGCCCACACCCGCATGGAAAAAAAAAAAGAATCTTATATTTTCCGAAGTACATTATCATCAAAAAAAAATCTATATAGAAAAATAAAACAACATAACAACGACACCATTCTTTCATTATTATATCAAAAAAACCTAACCTCCTTTCATTATTGTTCCCACAGCAAACCAATTTTGCTTCCTTGAATGGCAAGTCTTTTCTCCTCACCTCTCACCTCACGTTCTCTCCCTCTTCTCATCAACCTCTTCTTCATCTTCCTCATCTATCTCCATTTCGCTTCACCAAATCCTCCTCACTCTGGATCCATCAAATACCTCAACTCTGTCGCCGGCGGTGACAGCTGTAGCGAAGGACTCGCCGCTCTTGACGACCACCGTTCCAAGTGCTCTTACATTAGCTCTCAATCAAAATGTGGGCAGCAAGGTTACATAGACTACCTCAAGATCTTCTTCTGTGTCTTCGGAGAGTCCTCTGTTTTGGGCCATCTAGTTTTATCCGCCTGGTTGTTTGTTCTGTTCTACTTGCTCGGAGACACGGCCGCGAGTTACTTCTGTCCTTCTTTGGACAGCTTGTCTAAGGTCTTGAAGCTATCTCCGACCATGGCTGGTGTCACGCTTCTCTCTCTCGGAAACGGTGCGCCAGATTTGTTCTCAAGCGTTGTCTCTTTCACGAGGTCGAATAACGGCGACTTTGGACTCAACTCTGTTCTAGGCGGTGCGTTCTTCGTCTCTAGCTTCGTGGTCGGGACGATTTGTTTGTTGATTGGGTCTAGAGATGTCTCTATCGACAAGTACAGCTTTATCCGCGATGTGGTTTTTCTTCTGGTCGCTCTTTGTTGCCTCGGTTTGATCGTTTTCGTCGGCAGAGTAACCATTTGGGTCGCACTTTGTTACCTCTCCATCTATCTCCTCTATGTAGGGTTCTTATCGGCTTCGCATTTCTTGGACCGCAAGAAACCTTTATCCGGTCAGATTCTTCGTACTAAAGAGGATTTAGCCGAGATGGGCGTCCCATTCCTCGGCTATATCGATGAGGAGAAGCCCTTACCGCCGCAAAAAAATGTTCGAGAATCAAGAACTCAAGAACAAGAACTCAAGATTGTGTTTCTTGATTTGCCAAAGAAGCAGCCGTCTTGCTTCTCGGTGCTTGTGAGCATCTTAGGACTACCTCTATATCTCCCTCGTCGCCTCACCATCCCCGTGGTCAGTGAAGAGAAGTGGTCAAGGCCTTGTGCGGTTGTTTCCACAGCCATTGCACCTGTTCTACTAACCGAACTTTATTGTTCTCATTACAGCGGGTCCAAAAGAAGCGTAATACTGTACATAATCTCTGGAATAATCGGTTTATTCTTTGGTATCGTAGCCTACTTGACGACGGAAAAGTCTCGACCACCAAAAAAATTCTCATTGGTTTGGCTTCTAGGCGGCTTCACAATGAGTGTGACATGGACATACATCATAGCACAAGAGCTAGTCTCATTGTTAATATCTCTAGGGAATATCTTTGGCATTAGTCCTTCCGTGTTAGGACTAACCGTCCTAGCTTGGGGAAATTCTCTAGGCGATTTAATAGCCAACGTGACCGTGGCGGTTCATGGTGGCAACGACGGTGCGCAGATAGCACTTTCCGGGTGCTATGCGGGTCCGCTATTCAACACGGTGATTGGGTTAGGCGTGCCACTAGTCATATCTTCTTTGGCTGAATATCCTGGGGCCTATGTCATCCCAAGTGACAATTCGTTGCTTGAGACACTAGGTTTCTTAATGGTAGGCTTGCTTTGGGCACTTGTGATAATGCCAAAGAAGAAGATGAGGCTTGATCGGCTTGTCGGTGGTGGCTTACTAGCTATTTACCTATGTTTCTTGTTCTTGAGATTGGCTAGGGTTTTCGGAGTCCTTGATATCGACCGGTGAATTTACAAGTGTTGTGAATTTTGTAATAGTTGATTGTTAAAGAAGAAGAAATTTGCAAATAGATTAAAGTTGTGGTTCTTATATTATTCCATAAGTTTTATTTATTGTGAATACTATTGAGAGGGATGTCTAACTTTGTTTGTTTGGTGAACAATCATTTTCTGTCAAACTTAGTACCTCACTAGAATTAAGAAAGTATTGGCATGTTGTTCTAGGTTCATTGTTCATGGATTGTAAGTATACACTATGTCATTAGTATTCAATTTCTATCCTACCGTATTAGAAGAAGATCAAGGTTATAAACTCTGTTGACATAATGATTTTTGTTTACCAAGAATATCAAACATTTGGAAAGGTCTAGCAAAGTTAGTTAAATACCATGTCTATAGTTTGATCTAACGCCCAATCAAGCATATTAAGTACTATATATGAACCTGCTATGTGAATTAAACACTATAAGTCTATAATTCACTCGAAAGACACATTTTATGATCTTGATCTTATTAACTACATAACCCATAAATTTATAATCATGATCTTGTAAGCAACTATATTTGTTTCTGTTTGGCTGATTGTGGTTCTGGCTCAACGTATTAATTAAAAGAACAAGAAGACAAACCTCTGATTTAAACTAAAAGTTCAAGTTAGGTGAAATCAACAGGAATGAAGCAGAATATACATAATTAAATGTGAAGTCTCTAATCAACTTATATGACAATGAGGTACATGGCTAAGTGGGCTGGTGGCTTTGAGATACTTTCGGGGTCAATACGGGTCACGAATTCAAAACACGCTGGCCACAACGGATTTAACATGGTTTTTGTTTGGCTTTCAAAACCTCTTCGGAAGATAGTTGAACCTTTAAATAAGTTCCGGACACCTGAATTATCAAAAAAAAAAATTTATCTTAAATCCAAAGAAACAATTTGCAAACAAACAAGAAAAATGTGCCAAATTATTGTGCACACGACTCATGAGATAAGGAAATTTAATATAGTGGACAAATAACATTTTTTTTTTTGAAAACACATCTTATCTTAAGTTTTTATTTTAAAATGCAAATTGGCAAAAAGGGACAAGTATGTCGATTCAACTAACTCCCACAACACCGGGAATTAAATAGACTATAATAACTCCCTGTGAAATAAATCAAATATATATATCCGAAAAGAAACATTATAAACAGGATATATAAGATTTTGGGTATGTTTACTTCATGCATGAGTAGATAATAGAGAGTATTGTCTATCTTACACGGTTACACCTATTCAAATTCTAGCTACTCAATCTGACTTCCATAACTATAAAATTCATTATACATTTATGTATCCCATACTCGAGATATAAATCATAAGCTTTGTACTATTCAGTTCCATACTATAGAGCCTTTTCATTTTTTAACGAGTCTCAAAAGCCATCCATAACTCAAGTAGTCAAGTGACATCATTGATGAGTTAAAACTATAACATTGTATCAACCATGACTATATCCATTTATGTTGAAAAATCTATGTTATAAATCTACATAAGTTATCCATAATACATGTATACAAAATTGATTCTCATCACAGTGTAGCCGATCATACAAAGTACAAACACATGTTATATATATAACTGTGAGTTGAAATCAAAAGGTTAGTGAGAATCTCCAACTGTTTGTAGAATTCTTATAGACAAAGAAGCCAAGTAAATAACCAAAAGCCCTATACCCATCGCAGCACCAAGCCTCATTCTATTACTAAACAGAACCAAGAACGACCAAACCAGTCCTATCACCAGAAACCCAAGACTCTCCAACACACGATAATCCGTCTTAATCACAATGCTCGACGGATAAATCTCCCACGCGCATCCCACAAGCGACACCCCTAGAGCAAACAGTGTATTAAAGATAGGACCAGCGTAACAACCTGATACAGCCACCTGAGCTCCTTCATCACCATCGTGCAGCGCCATGGTCACATTGGTTATAAGATCACCTATAGAGTTCCCCCAAGCGAGAACCGTGAGGCCTAAGATCGAAGGGCTTACACCGAAGATGTAACCTAGTGAAGTCAAAAGAGCGACTAGCTCTTGTGCTGATATGTAACTCCATGTCATGCTCATTACAAACCCTCCTGCTAACCAAGGTAGTAACCATTTCTTTGGTGGGTTTGATTTCTTAGTTGTGGCTCCTGCGATGAAACCAAGCACTATACCGACCAAACACCCGGTTAGATACACAACCCCTGCCTCAAAACTTGTCGGGTTCCGCTTCCAGTTCCATAGAAATGACAACAGAACCGGAGCAAATGTAACCGAGGCAACAGCTATAGGTTTAGACCATCTGTCTTCACTCACAACAGGTATAGTCAATCTCCTCGGCAAGTAGAGAGGCAAAGTGATAACCCAAACAACTAACTTCCAGTAATATCTCCCATCATCAACAACAACCACAACATCTTCAACGTCCTGCTCATCAAGATCCTCTCTCTGCTCCAAGATTGGTTCACTAAGACTACCCCTTTTATGAACCGACTCAACATCAAACTCACCACTCTCTCCACCAAACCTCCAAGATAAATACACAAAGACAACATAAACAGCATACAAAGAACAGAACCCAAGAGCACCCCAGAGATTAATCTTTCCATAAACCAAGATCAAAGCCAAGGAGCCAATCGCAGCACAGAAGAAACAAACGTCTCTTATAAAAGCAGACCTCTCGATCCTAACCCTTCTCCTATGCAACGAAACACTTATAATCCCAACAACGACACATGTAACAAAAGAAGAACCTCCAACAACAGTGTTGAGACCAACATCGTAAGTACCTTTTGATTCCCCCATGAAAGAAACCAAACTAGCGAACAAATCAGGAGCGCCATTACCAAGAGAGAGAAGAGTCACACCAGCAACAGTTGGAGACAAATTTAACAGCTTTGAGAGACTTTCGAGAGATGAACAGAAATACTCAGAAGCTGTATGACCCAACACATAGAACAGAACAAGAAGCCAGAGGAAGAGAAGAGACTGACCCAATACAGGGAATCCACCGAAGTTACAGTAGAGCAAGGAGAGGTAATCGATGAAGCCTTGGCTCGCGCAACGGTCGATGGATTTCAGGTAAGCACACTTTGCTTTGTAGTCATGAAAGTGATTCAGAGCACTGCAAGCGTTGTCTGATTTAGGTTCCAGGGCACTGGAATCAACAGGGCTTGTGAAGAGAAGACAAGAGAGGAGGATGATGAGGAATGTGATTTTAAAGTCACCAGAACGGATTGGAGAAAATGGATATCCCATCAATCAGGTGAAACCCTGGAAGGATCAAAACAGAGCAAACAGGATCAAAAACAGAGCAAACCGGATCAAAACAGATCAAACAGCAAAGGTGAGATTTTTACAAAAGGAAAGGGAAAATCTATTAATGGGTTTGGCTCAACAGATCATGAAACGAGAAAAGATACAAACGAGGAGGATAAAGCTCTAACCTTTATTAAGATTTGGATAAAGCAAAGAAGGAAGGAATCTACTTAATTGCGGCAGAAAGAGTTCTTGTAGCGAAGAAGAAACCCACAAATACACACACGCGCACACACTCGAATAGGAGAGGACCTGATGTCGACAGACGTCAGAAACAGAGAAACCGAATTGTATTTTAGTTTTTTTAATATAAAAAGGATGTAGCTTTGGCATTACCGTTTTGGGAGCATCGGTGTTATATGGAAATGAGCTTATGTGTCGCCTTCACGAGAGTCTGTGCGTCATTATCCCATACCATTACGTTTTCAAGGGAAAGGGATAGGAACACGAGGCGAGGCTTTAACAAGCTTTTCCACAGTTTAAAATTTATTATTTTAAGAAGCCCACCCAGCATATCTTTTTGTGCTTTTTGACCAGAAAAGACTTTCTGGTTTTGTTTGTTTTCAATAACCGATCAGAATTGAACCGGTTTAAGATTAAATCAGGAATTTCTCATTGCACACGTTCAGACATGTATGACAAAACCGGTCCAATGGAATGGTATAATGAAACTTAAGTCGGATGAAGTTTAGTTATGAATGTTTTATTTAAGTTATGAGAGAATATATAACATTATTTTTGATAATTTGATGAAGATTGTAGTATTTTGTTTTGCTTGTTTGGTGGAGTTTTTTATTGAGTGTGTGAACTCGTTCTAAGTAGACCTTTTTCTAAAGTTGTTATTGGTAATAGAATAGAATCACCGCCTCTAGTCTGTTACTTAGTTACATAAGTTAGGATAACTTGTAAATGTATTAACAATAGTGACATGACATAAGTTAGGATAACTTGTAAATGTATTAAAAATAACTTAATGGCATTCTTGTAGGATGGGAAACTGAGAACTTATAAAATTAGTAGTATTTAAACAATTGATATGAAATTTGTTATAAATAGAGATCTTACAAACAGGGTGAGCCAGCGACAGTAATAATAAACAAAACTGTTGGAAAATGACAGAAATATAAAAGTTAATAAAAGGAACTGATATAATACTCAGATAAAGATAAAGTTAGCAAAGGAATAAATAATAGCATAACTATTGATAATTGTATCATGAAGTCGACTTTTTACTTTTACAAAGCGAGTTGGCCGGTGGAGAGATTTGGATTGAGTATAAGTTTTTATTTTGCTTTAAAAGGTTGGGATAATATGTTTTTTTTTTCTTTTTTGACATAAGGTTGGGATAATGTGTATAATGGCATTCCATAATTTAGGATAGCTTAAAAATATTAACAAGAAATTAATAGTCTAATGGCATTCTAGTAGAATGAGAAACTTCTAAATTAATCTATATATTACAGAAAAGTTGAGATGTCAATAATAATCATAAACAAAATTGCCAAAAAATAGAATATCAAAAGTTAAAAAAAAAATAATCCCAAAATATAAAAAAATTGAGGAAATGTTTAAAGTAGCATGTAGATATGAAAATTCAAACTAAATAAGTTTTCATATCTTATCACGTCAGCTCTGCCTTGATCTCTTATTCATCACAAATTAGTCGATCAACTTTCATTATTATTCTCAAACATAATTTGTATGTTCAATTTTTTTTTATAATCTTGATTCCCTGATTATATCGTTTGTTTATCTTTTTTCTCTTTCAATTTGGCTCATAAAATTATTTAAATAAACAATAAAAATTATATTTGAAAAGTAAAGGTGGTTGAGTACATAATTGTGTTTACAAATGCTAGAAAATGATAGGAAGCATCTCTTGATCATTGTTGGTGCTACATATTATCTAACTTTATATACGCATACTTTATGTAAGCTCAGCCTAACATTTCGAGTGATAAGCTCTATGTGGCAATACATGGATTTGGGCATCTCACGAAAAGAATGAGCAAAGTATTGCATGTGGAGTGAACTTAAATATAAGATTGTAGTTGAGAGCACCAGAAATCATCGTCTAACGATTAGATTTCATTTTCATTTTGTTGTTTTGCCAAATTTATGTGTTATGCATATCAATTTTAATGCCAACATTATGTATTTATTTTTTCATGTTTTAACCGGTCTTTATGAACAAAAATAATTTTTTATTAATGAATATCAAAAACATTGTCTTGAATTAGTTGTATCAAATGACAAAAATAAATTTGAAATGCTATAATATACTATTTTCTAGGATTTTCTTTTAATTTAAGATCTTTATTTAAATATTTTCAACCTCTAATTCTCTTTGAAATAATAATGACGATCACTAGTGAATTTATTTATCTAATAATGATTATGATTAACCTATAATTCAATCTTTCAAATGAAATTAATGGTTAAAATTACAAAATGCATATCGTATTCACTTCAAATTACTCAAAATGGATGAGATGTTTGTTTTTATTGTAATTATTTGTTATTAAATTTTTTTTTCATGCATACGTTGAATTGATGGTTCATGTGTTTCATCTAAAAAGCTCATACTATTAGTTTGGTTTTAAGTAAAACAATAAATTGTTGTTGCAATCTAAACATGATTATGTTGAATAAGATGGTGAATCTTCTGAATTTTTTAATTATTTAATCTTAGTTTTGATCGATTAAAAAATGTGATTTATGCTACACTAAATCCATTTGGGATAAGAGTCTACAAGTTTATTTTACAATGATTGCCTTAAATATTGTCAAATGATTGTTTGTTTCTATTTTAATTTTTTATATTTTATTGTTATTTTTGAAATAAACATCTACAAATAAATCATTTTACTATGATAATGCATTGGGGCCCTAATGCATTTGTGATGTGTACTAATGTTGCCCATTTTTTTTCATTAGCGTCAATCAATATATATATATATATATATAATTAAAAAATTCTCTCTATTTAAATAGTTGTTAAGCAAAACAAAATTAATTACAAATTAAATATTATCCAAAAGAATTAATCCATACTTAATTAATACTTGTTGTAAATCTAACGAGAACAAAGATAATTAACTTATGTTCAGTGACCTAAAACAATATAACTTTGGAAATATGATAAATTATATAGTTAAAGTTTAAAATATGAAATTTATTTATTCCTATCAGATGATGAAAATATATAACTTTGACATGATATTATTCTAATTGAAGTAAAAGTTAGATTTTCTAGATTTATGGCAAATAACAATTATAATATTTTCTATCTAAAATTTTAAACGTTTTAAGTTAATGTCATGTTTGATATAATTTAGTTAGATGTGTCATTAAAACTCAATCTCTCTTATTCAAAATAATTTTATATGTTTTTCTCATAGTACATATTTATGATTCGACGAACATCATTGAATGTCATAACAATAAAAAATTCTGAAATTTGTTTGTTAACTATACTACTATTCATTTAAAAGCTTTAACTCATATACTTTTTGGTTTCGAGTTTTTAGTTTAAGAAGTACATCTTTCAGTATTTAGATTTTTTGAAATTAACTACGATAAATTTTATATCCAAATGCAATTTTAATATCAAAATGAATAGTGTATTGCAAAGAGACAATGGAAAATAACAAACACAAAAACTTAATATTATGCAATATTTGAACTTAAACTCTACAAAAGTTACAATTATGTTATTAGAATAATCTATAATAGTCTATTAAAACATTTTGACAAAAATTTTAAGGAAATGTAAAATCTGTTAAAATTTAGTAAACTGTTTAAGTTTAAAAATTATCAAAACTCTTTTGAAATCATAATCCAAAAACATCCACCAAATCTAGTTAGTTAAATTGAAGAGAAGCACAAGCATGCAAAAAATAAAATAAAAAATAGAATGATCAGAAACATAAAACTTGAGATATTGCAAAGGTATGATTGGGCTTCAGTGGACCTTATGTTAAGAATTTATCTTGTTTGTTAAGAATATAAATGTTTAAAAAGGAATTAATATAATCTATATTACTGAGATAAAGATAAAGTCAACGAAGGAATTAATAACCGCATGAAGATAATAACGAGCAAGCCGGTGGAGATATAAGGATTTGAAATTCTGATTTAGTAGAAGATTTTATTTTATTTTGCTTTAAAAGGTTGTGATAATGTTTGTTTCCAACTAAAATCGAATGAACTTGTCAGTGAATGGACTTGTCACTTGTCAGTGTGAACCGTGACCGGTGAAAGTATTCAAGTCTTTAGACAACGCGGTCTTCAAACGCGTTTCTACTTTTTTTTGCTTTACATTGATTCTTTGATTGTGTGATTTATTCATTGCTTGATAGCTACGTTGTCTAAGTGAGTAAATGCGATGCCATTAACACAAGAGCCAACACGTACGTCCCCTTCGATGGAAAGACCCATATACTAATTTTTTTTTTATTTTTTTTTGTAAATAAAGTTAGATTTGCAGATAATGAAATCTTACATGGAGAGAAGATCAACTTTGTATGAAGAGCCGGACCTCACAAGCTATGGGCCAGAAGCGAAAAGAAGTTGGGCTTGTTAGTTAATTGAATAGAAGAAGGAATTACAAAATGAAAATGTAAAGTTGATATAATGACCTTGAAAGGAAGCTGGCCAAGCACTTTAGTAAAGTATGAGTATTAGCATTTATATGTTTAATTTCACAACTCCAAAATCAGAACGTAAAAAATGGGAAAATGTATTTGGTCACAGGTTATTTTGTCGCGATGATGGGGGTGGATATACTTTAATGGCATTAGTAAGTATTGAATGATTGACAGATATATATTATGCTATGACTTCAAAGTCCTAGAGAAAGTTTACTATTTGCTTGGTTGGATATGATGATGCAGAACTCAAGGTTTGTTCAGCGTGTGGACTTTTCAGGCAACATTCTATACATTAAGTTGCATTTGCATGAGAAGCTAAACAATATCCAGTCTATAAAGTTAAAAAGAAAATATGTGTTATTTTACCAAAAAAAAAAAAAAGAAAATATGTGTTCATGTAATAAGTGGATATGTTCTTTTTTCGGCATGTTATCCTTCTCTACATGTATGTTACTTCATGTTCCTCCGGCTGTTTCACTTCATTTTCAGCTAATCTTTTATTCTCTTCTACATCTTGCCGGGCAATACGTTCTGAAATTGTATTGTCAAAGTTAGCTCCATGTGGATCAGCAGCATAATAAGCAACATAGTAAGCAGATACACATGCTTGCAGCCAAGCAAATGAATCTCTCCCCTGAAACACACACATACCAAGTCGCTGCCGTTGCCCATCCTGAACAAGTGTTGAACCAATACAAACGCTCCCTAGCTGCCTTCTCAAAGTGGCACGAAGAGCATCACAAACGTTCATGACCTCATTATGATCAAAGTGTACGTATGCGCTTTAGAAACTGCGGCTACTTGTACGTTCTTGAGAACTTGCATTGTCCAGACAACGCTTGTCACAACTAAGGAGATGAAAAGAATATCTAAACATGTTCTTGTTGTAGCAGTACGTAGCTCCACCGATTCCAGCCACCAAGAAAGCATAGTACAAGACGCTTAAGATCTATTACTCTGGTCCTTGCAGGTAGAACGGATGTGGAGGGTGCCATCGTCTCGTCTTGAAGGTGAACTCACGCCTCCTCCGAGTACAGAAGAGCCAGGAATGGGCTGCGTGAGCAAAGCTAAAGAGCACAAGAAGCCCACCGATCCATGGAACAAACGTTACAAGGAAGACCCCTAGGGAGAATGTGAGTAACGGTGTGAGAATACTATTTTTCAAGTTAAAACCTAAAAGAAACCAGTCATAACGATGCTTACTCATTTATAAAGTGAACCTCTCAAATTTTGGAGTCTCTCATACATTACTTCATAAAATTGTGTTCATTACTGGGCTTTGAATAAGATGATGGAGTTTGTATGATCTAATGATAAACATAATTTTATTCATTTTCAATGGGTATAGTAAATATGGGCTTTTACTAAGTAAAGTAGCAAAGCTTTTAATGGGCCTCTTTACTGTTTAACACCTTTTAGATGAATACTCTCATACTTCTCTTCGTTAAATGTCAGATGAATTACTTACAGTCAGCAGGTTTTGTAAGAAACTCCAAAGAAACCGCAAATGGTATATTAAATTTTAGCACTTATATATAAAAAAATATATATTATAAATGCATGAATCTGTCTATTAAGTGATCGTTTAGACTTTATAGGTTATATTATATAATACAAATAAAAGAAAAAAAGTTCATAAGAATATAGCCTTTTGGCACTTCTTGTGATTGCTAATCATTTAAGTGCGCGACACATCAGATGCACTTACACCAGTTTAAAAAGTAATTAAAAAACACTTGCCCCGTTTATAATATTGGTAAGGAAAGAATTGTTGACGTGTTCTTTACTAAGATAAGCAAAATTGAGATTCAGATACGAAACATTAAACTCATCTTGTTAGTTGGTTTAGTTCAGGAGTTGTAGAATAATCAGTTTTCATTTTGTTGCAGATACCTGACAACATATGATATTACATATGAGCAATATAGTCTCATGCTCAACTTGAATTTCAATAAACCAGGTGATGAATATATAAACAAAGATTTGCTAAAAATGATGCAAACAAAGTAAGAAAAAGACTAAAAAGACAGCATTCAATGAAGAAAGAACGTAATATTTTGTTTACTGGCAATATTTTTAATAGAAGTAGAAACTCCATCGAAGTTTCGTTCAAACATATCTCCCCAATAAAATATTAAAAATTGCCCGTACGAATAAAATAGAAGTAGAAACTCCATCGAAGTTTCGTTTAATATTTTTTTATATATAAGTGCAAATGCACTATTAGAAAATTTGTGTGTTTGACTAAATTGTAGAAGGCGAGTAAAATGTTTCTATTTCTCTTATTTAAATAGAGTATATATATAATATCACCATCCGATTTGTCATGATACATGCATGTCACTAATATATTCTCTTTCGTCGTCTTTCTAGTTGCATTTAGTGTCCCTATGAGTGATCTGCAGATTCACCGGCCAAATCAACAAAGCTCAACTTAGCACTTCATATGCGTCAGCTCTATTATTTATAAACCTTTTTTAAAAAGATTTATAAACTAACTTAACAATGTTCGTATAAAAATCTTTTTCTTAACAATGTTTTTATAAGAATATATCATTTGAACGAATTTAAGTGTGTATGTACTTTTTCCAAAATAATAATGCAACAATCCAGCATATATTATATAAAACTGTAACAATTCGTTTCGTAGGATCCATGATTGTCTTGCAGAACACCGATTTCAACTCTTCATTTGTAAGCTTTGAATTTTTTTAAAGTAAGTTGTTGGTACGCTTGGCATTCTTCAAATCCAAGATTTTATTATTTAACAATTTTCACAACTTGTCACCAATTAACATGTAGGGAAGTTGTTAAAAGATAAAGTTTTGAGTTCAAGGAATGTCAAACGTACCAATAAACTGCCTGGAAAAAATTTAGAGATTACAAATGAAGAGTTAGAGTTAGTACTCTGCATAATCAACCTGGAACTCACAGAGCAAGTTGTTACATAAAATTTCTTATTTTCATAGAAAATTATGCATGTATGGTTAGCATATTCCACCAATAACAAATATCAAGAACTGTATTAGCTATACCGCCATACAAATAGAAGGGGCAGAACAAATGCAGTTAAACAATATACTAAATAACAAATTTAAAATGCATCGTAACAATCATTCTAAGGAAACAAAATTATAACCATTTTGAAGGACCAAAAGATGTTCCAAACTGATACAATCGTTGCGCATATACGTAGGTAGTATATTAATATCATGTAGGGTCAATCATTGTGTATATATAAAGACTAAAAGAGAGGATCCGTACATTGTTACAAAGCAGGACCACATAAGGAAGAGTTCAGACGAAACAAGTCTCAAACTCTTGCAAGATTTTGGTCTTCAGGACCACAGAGAGAGAGAGTTACTTAATCATCACTTTATGTGAATCCTCGTACAGTCTCTGCCGGATCCCTAGAGGTATATTTTTATGCCTACTCTAAGACTTCTTTACCAATGTCAATGTTTTATTTGTTCATTTAAAGTTTCCATTGCTTCATGACGTATCGCTCGCATGTATTATATTAACTAGCATTTACCTGGAGCTCTACATTCTACAATAACACATCTAGTGACTCTAAATACATCCTAAACATTCACGTATAGCCTGGAGTTTATTTGGAGTATCTAAAATCATATTTATCTCCGGTCTCTTAGGATAGGATTTTTAACATAATTTGACTGTTTCTTTTTAAAAAAAATTGGTTAATAAACGGCTTTTAAATCTTTTATTTAAGAGATGATGTTTAAGTTTTCTTAGTTAAAGGTTAAAAATCTCTATTAGAAAAGTTAAAAATTCATGCTAAGAGACTTTCAATAAACTGTCCTAATGTCCCAAAAGCAATTTAGGATTGTGGTTTTGGATATTTTTATGATATCCCGTATTTTTTTCAGATAAATCACATTATTTAGGATCTGTATCTGAGTAGGCTTTTGGTACTTCTCAGCATAATACAGCTGTTCGGCTGTCATGAGAAGATCTAAATGACTGGGTATATGTTTGTAGAATGGATAAATCGTGAATGTGTATAATAATCTAATTGTTAAAAGAGTGTTTATTGTTCTATCAAATAATTAGAAAATCAATTTCCGTTTTCACGGATAAAAGGACAAACAGCTGGGGAAGGTATAAGAGACAAGTAATACCCAGTTGTATCAACTCAGTCACAGTCGGTAGTAAAATAGATAAAATCATTTGGACAATCGTTACCTCTGACAAATGTATGGTGTAAGTTATGTAGGTGTTGAGATTCCTTTTATTTAACAAGTCACGAGAGGATTCTTTTCACAACTCCTAGTAGTAGTTTCTGTTTGTTTCCTGACGTGCATCAATACTAAAATTTAATAAAACATCCCAAAACAAAATAAATATAAAGAGCTAAAGTTGTAAATAATATGGATGCCACGTGAATCTCTTCCTAGTGTTATCAGTAATATATTTTCACACTTCTATATATTATATCCATTTTATTTTAATTATTTTTGTAAGTTTGTGTACACAAATTTAAAAATATTTTATTATCAAAAAAAAATATTTTATTTTACGTATTTTCGAAATGCAAACATTATACATAACCACGTTTCAACCAATTTAAAAATAAAATAATATATAAAATTAATAAATTTTGTATTGAAATTATAAAGTGATACTTATTTTGAAATAAAAATTTTACTCTTCAACGATAATTAAATTAAACGGAGATAGCATATAGCATATGTATTGCCAACTTCTAACATATTTATCGCTATTCACATTTTCCATATATCCAAATTCACTGCACATCAAGTGTCAACTATATAAAATACTTTTCTTGTTCAAATAACTACAAATTTGATACAGGAATTAGCCCAAAAGAAGATTACTTATATATCTACATGCGCTAAATAACTGGTCGGTTATAACTTCAATAGGTGGCCATGTGAAAAGCAAGAGAAAGTACAGAGAAAACTGGAATTTTAAATAGTATTTTGAGATGGTAACAATAGAAAAGGGATAATGAACAGCTAAGAGAGTAACATCGATTTTGGAATCCAGAATGCATCTGAAAGAAACAGATTGTCGCCGATTGTATCTTTCAAACAATATAGCTTTTAATGTATATTATATTCAACGTATGCACATCTATCAACACATACGCGTATACACAGACAACTTCATTAACAATCAAAAGGAAGCATTAAATATAATCTTTTTAGATTTTCTAACATTTTTTGTGGAGCCTAAGTAAATAAATACGTGTTCTTGCAATAATTACTTACATTCAGAAATTGTAAAACTAATGCTGAAATTATTTGGTTGATTTAAATTTGGACATAACATAGAAATAATAACAATGTATAAACTACTAAGCTAATTAAATAAATCATTTCATTATTCGACTTTATAAATCAAAATAATTTTTTTTAAATGATGTAAATATACATTTATACTTTTTGGGTTAATTAATTTAGATTTAGAGTTTAGATTTATAGGATGGAGTTTTGAAGATGAAATCTAAATTTTTTTTTTTAAAATAAAAAATATTCTAATTTTTAAAATAAAATATTTATTTTGATATTTTTTTTCTTAACGTTTATTTTGTGATAAAAACTTAAAAAATGTGTATTTGAAAAATCTCTCCTATAATCTATATAGTTTTGATCGGCTAATGTTGTTATACGTTGCTTTTGTCTCATCAATGGACATCTCAATCAAAGACGAATTCTACTTGACAAACAAATTTTCTCGTCTCTGCTACATGACGTCATGATAAATACAATGACCTAAAAGCAACCCGGGCCCGATGTTTTGAAAACATATTTATTTGTCAACACATATTTGCTATTTTAATAAATGGATATTAATAACCGATAATATAATTATAACCTGTTATCATATTTACAGCAGAAAGCAGGACAATCATAACCGGTATTTTCCAACTTAAATTATTTTCCGGTTTGGGCCTACGAGTTTTTTTTTTCACAATACTTTTTCCCTTGCATTACATGACAATGTTAATACTACATTCCTTTTTCTCGGAACAGTTACACTTTCTAATCACCATAGGTTTTGCACTGAACTAAAGTATAATTTTCCGTCGATTTCACATCACGATGGACAAACCAGTTATTAGGGCAAAAACATTTGCTAGTATCTAAGTTAATATCTAAGCACTCAAAGAATAACAACATTTGAAAAAGGTAAAAAGAGAAATGATGATATATATACATAATTTGCATTTTTTTATCTAAGTTAAAAGCTTAATGATAAAGTTAGATGATGATATAGTTAACAAAAATGTGAAATGAGATGACATGATAATCAACAAACATTTCTAGTATTATAATTTCTGAGTTTTATCCATCTTTTGAAACTATACATAAACAAATTGTGTAAACAAAAAAACAACTGATAAAATTATATATTTGATACTATAGATTTGTGATTGATCATTTATTTTTGTTTTGGTGATTATTATCAATCAGAGAATACAAACAAAATTATTACAAGAAATTCAAAAAATGAGGAAAACGCAGATTTAATTCAACGGTGGAAGCATTCCTAGCTAGTTTGGTATACATCAAATGATATGCAACCTCTGTTTATACTTTATAGATATATTTTCGTCCGCATCTTGGAATACGTGTTAACATATTCGACCATGCCTATTTGCAATATTTTATATTTAAGTGAGAGCACGATAGTGAAACTTAATATCTAAGTTAAAACAAAAAGGTTTATCGAAATAGTTTCTCCTATAAATACATTACACCGAACTTCCCCTCAAGTCACAACAAAATCTAGCAATCTTTAAGGTTAAATATGGATCAAGAAGGATCATCACAAAGCCCTACCCGGCAGAACCGTTCTCCCTCGGCCCCCTTGAGTACTACTGAACCGGTCCGATCACGTTGGTCACCTAAACCGGAGCAAATCTTGATACTCGAATCCATCTTCAACAGTGGTATCGTTAACCCACCAAAAGATGAAACAGTGAGGATAAGAAAAATGCTAGAGAAGTTTGGTGCAGTGGGAGACGCCAACGTCTTCTACTGGTTTCAAAACCGACGGTCACGGTCTCGCCGGAGACAGCGGCAACTTCAAGCCTCCACCGCTGCTGCTGTCACCTCCAGAGGACCCGAAGACCAACACCACATGACCACAATGAGCATGCATCATCATCCTTATAGCAATAGTGAGATTGATATGGGATTTGGAAGTTGTAGCAACTCATCATCTAATTACTTCTTTAATGAGCCTTCATCTCAAGTCTCTTCCTATCTTTTTGGCCTCTCTTCTTCTTCTTCGAGTGGTGGATGTGAAAGCAACAATGGCATGGGGGATCTCTTCACAATGTACGGCCATGAATCGGATCATCATCATCACCAGCACAGCTCATCAGTTTCAAGCGTATCTGATCAGAACGCAAGTTTTCATCACCAACAAGGTGATCATTCATTTGCATGGCTTATATCTTTTTTTATACACCTTTTAGTTTATTAAAAATAATTAGAACCCTTCTTGTTGCCATTTTCTAAAAAAAAACATTTTCTAACTATTTAAGTTATCAATATTTGGACGACTCTTGTTTTTATAGAATGTTTTGATAATGAAAAAGGAAAATATTTTTTTTATGGGTTTATAACCAAGAAATCGACTTTTTATCAAGTATTGAGAGGTGAATCTCATATATCATGTTTTTTTCTTTCTTATATCTGTTTTAATTTTGTTAAAATGGAATAAAAGGGTTAACGATGGTGTTCATAAACGGAGTTCCGACAGAAGTAACAAACGGAGCAATAGACATGAAGGCGATGTTCGGTGAAGATATGGTGTTACTTCATTCCTCTGGTCTTCCTCTTCCCACTGATGAGTTTGGCTTCTTGTTGCATTCTTTACAACATGGCCAAGCTTATTTCCTGGTAAGTAAATATTTAATTTGTTTTTTAATCTATCTATTTATACAGACACTATTAACATAAGTACTAATAAATATATTCATTAGTGATTTTTCAGACCTTTTTATGTGTTCGTCTGTGAATCATTTTCTATTAGTTACGAGATAATTTGTTTTTTTTTTCTTACAAACTACTAGTATTAGATAAATGTGTAGAAAATGTGCTGAAACCTAATTCTAGGCAAGTCCTAAATGTCTGCAGAAATTAATCTCAAGAACCCATTTTCACTCTGAGCTGGAGCATAAAATATTCGGAAGAAAATATATTTAAATATATCAATTTGATGATTGTCGGTTAACTGATCGAATATCATATTTTGTAGAAAGTAATTTCTGTAACTGAGGTTTTGTATTTAACTAAGCTTTACCGATTGATATCAGCTCTTGTACACAAACTTACATAACTGTAGGCGAACAAAGAAAACAATATATAAAATTGTAAAAATAGATGTTTTAAACAAGTATATATCTAAATTTAAATAATATAGCTAAAACACATGGTTTCTAGAATTTTAGTTCTTTTGAGTACTTTTGTAGGATATTTAGTAATTTTAGTGAATTCATTGGCAAAAGAAACTTTCGAAGATATATTCTCTCTTGGTTAAATAAATAGACGGTGTCAACATTTTCTAGAAATATAAAATGTTTTAACCATTCCTCGTTAGGGTTTTCCGATATTGTCTTCAATTAATTTAACCAGCCCAATTGTGATTATAAATGTTTTGTTATTTAACAAAATTAAATGTAACTTTAAAGAAAAAATTTGATTTCGCTTTGTCATCGACAGGTACCGAGGCAGACATGAACTGGCTATCTTGTGTTGCAACTTGCAACATGTACGGTTGATTATTTTGTTTTTGCTTGTATTGATTTTGCGTCCACCATGTATAATTATAGAATAAAAATATATGTTGGTCTCGTCAGATATTTTGTTTTCTTGTCGATTCTTGCCCGTCTGAACACAAACCTTAGCTAAGAAAAAAAGCAAAAATCTTAATGGGAGATCTAGCTTGTATAATAAAAATATCCAAGTTGTTAAACTGAGAGATTAATCAGCCTTGATTTAACGTTGTATCTATCATAAATCTTAGTATACATAGCTGATATAACCTATTTAACCATTAGATATTTGTAATCTTGAACTTGAATATCCTTCTCGATAGAGGATTTTTGGTTTGTGTGTTCATCCTGAGAATAAACTTTAAAACACTTCCCAAGCGTATATACAAATCTCCTTGGTTTGGTAAAATATGTAAAAGACTCAAAACTAATAGACCCAAGAACATTTAAATGAACTCCCACGAATGAGAGTATCAGAAGCATGTATTAATAACACTTGGTAATACACATACCAAATACACCGTCAAGCGTCATCGACCAGTAGCTAGTTTTGCTATTTGGGAGAGAAATTTCAGTGCATCAAGGCCACTTTGTTGTGGGCTTTACCGAGCCCAAGTAAAAGCATATAGCTCGAATAAATAATCGAACGGACACTAGGGACCCGACCCGACCCAAGTAGAGATTGAGTTTTTTAACATATTTAATTTAATTTTCACATCAATTACTATAAGTATATATACATATATAAATTTTCTTTTGTAGTAATTATATATATATATATATATATATATATATATAATCCTGACTTCCTCAAAAAGAACTTATGTACAGTTCAGTGAAAATGCAAAAGTTTTTACAACCAAAGATTGCAATCTTATGGTTTATACTTTATACTACGTCAATTTCTTGATCCAACAAAAGTAGTTGCAATAGTTTTACGAAAATGTATTCTAATTCTACTGAGAATGATATTAATTATATATAACATTTTTACTTGTTGATTAATGGCTTCTATGAGTTTTTATTTTAGTTTTAGTTTTTTTCCCCGGCCCAGCTAATTTCTACCAAATCCCAAATTAAAATGTTAAACAAACATGCCTAAAAGTACAGAAGAAACTCATTTTTTTGGAACACCCATTGAAGAAACTTTTTTTTTTGGAACACCCATAGAAGAAACTAAACCCATATTTTTTTATCTCATAATTAGTTCTCTTATCATGAACCTTAATTATACATACAATCAATCAAGAAGCTCCAACTCCAAGAAAATCAAAGAAGTAAAAGCCACTCTGCATCTCCACTTTCCTTTCACCGACTGTGATTGTGTGGTGATTTTGATGGTCCATCTTTTTACTACATTTGCCATTTACTTCTGCTCTCTGCACACACTGACCATCTTTACCTGCAAAGATTATCAAAGTAATTATTTTAGCTCCCACGTGAAATTTTCTTGTATTGAAATAGAAACGGGACATTGTACTACAAATCCTTATATAAATAATACATGTAGGTACTATTACGATGTAAAACACTGTTTCTTTCTCACTGGTCATTCAACTTTGTAATTATTGCCATATATATGTAAGTGTATTACATTATCAGAAGTGGTCACTCGTCGTCCGTTATATAACATGTATGCCAAATTTATCATTTAATGTGCTATGAACATGATTCTAAGCTAGTTTTAGACTAAAATAAGTATGTACGTAGGTGGTAAAAAAAACGATTAAAGTACAAGACGATCATGATCAACGGTAAACCTAGTAAATTTTATATCTGATCTCGACCAAGCACTAACCAAAAACATTATAATTAGATTCACGAAAACGCATCTCAAGAAAACCATGGGGAAAAAAGGAAAAAAAATTCCAAGTTTCTATACTTATAATATTTTAAGAATGTCATGACGATAATTTATTTCTAAAACGATAAAAATAAAAAACAAGCAAATAAATACATAAACTGTTACCTGGGACAAGGGTATTATCGTAACTCAAGAAGCGATGCTGGTGAGTTGAAGAAGGCGGAGTGAGAGAGAGCTCCGTCGTACAAGTAGAGACAGCTGAAGCATCGTCGTCGCCGTCATCATCTTCTTTATTAACATAAGTACCATTCGCGACCGTGGTTGATATATTTGTCATTTTAGCAATTCTTACTTGACGTTGTCGTTGGCTTTCTCTAGTCCGTCGAGCCATGATGACGTGCCAATGGTTCTTGACGGCGTTATCAGTCCGACCAGGGAAGAGACGTGAGATCAAAGCCCACTTGTTGCCATGTGCTTGGTGAAGAGCTAAAAGCCTAGACTCTTCTTCCTCGGTGAATGCTCTCTTGTTGATTCTTGGGTCTAGTTGGTTAAACCATCTCAATCTACAACTTTTGCCTGAAATCAAATTAAGACGCAACATTTAAATACCCTTTACAAAATATTAAGTAGTTACTGTTAAATATGTCACTGATGTGTATGATTGAATACTTATATAGCCTTGAATACATATCTTTCTCTTTCTAATTTATTATATATAGTATCCATTAATTTTGGAGAAACACTCCTCTTTTTGGTCAAATGTAGAAAACACTTATTTGTGAAGAAAGAAAGCTTGACTTTGAATATTTTCTCTTGGTTAAAAGTAAAAAAAAAACTTACATAAACATAATTGTGAGTAAGAAATAAGTAGAGAAGTAAAATTAAAGTAGATAAATAAATGTACCTGATCTACCAAGAAGGTGGTGAGCAATCACGTTCCAGTTTTGGGGGCCAAACTGGGCAACAAGCTCCTTGAGTTTAGCATCTTCTGTTGGTCTCCAGTGTCCTCTTGAGCATAGTTTTGTATTTACTCCATTTTTGCTCCTCCTTTTCACACCATTTTCACCCCTCTCTTTCTCATGTTCATCTCCCGACTCAAAGACTGAGACTGATTTGTTGTGAGGATAGTTTCTAGCGAGAGAAAGTTTGTGTGCGAGTTTGGTGGAGATCTGAAGTTGTTTGTTTCTTTGAACCTTCTTGACTCATTGAAGGTTTCATTTCTTGTAAGATTTTTCTTGAGGAGATTTGGATTCATTTTTTTCCTTTCTTGGGTTAGAGAATAGAGGAAGGAAAGCCAGGAATACTAGAAGAGGGTGAGCACTTGAATGGCTTTCCACTGTTTATATGGTGGGAGAGGAGAGCTTCTCTAATTTTTCTATTGATTTATGTATGAATTTGACTGACATGTATTCACAAGCTAATATATATACAGGATTTTTACCCATCATACATATAAAAACAATATTATATTGATAGCTGGATTATTATTATTTTATTTTTTGAGCAAGGGTTTACTAGGTGGTTTATTTACACAGTAATAGGCCTTGAGTCAAAAGCCAGCAATTGCAAAGATACAATTCTGGAAACAAACATGAAAATACTACAAAATTCGTGTAGATAATACTTACTATTATATATCGATATCATAACAAATATTTTACTAACTAACATCTTTTTATTTTCATATCTTGATAGTGTCATTCCAATCGTTACGTACGATTTATCTCTTAAACTATACTTTTAGTCGTTGGTGGTCTTAAATTATCTCATCAGTAACTTTATGAGCTGCTCGTAATTTTTTTTTCTTCTTTAAATGAGTTCGAAATAAATTACTCTCACATTCTTCTCCAGGTTGCATTTTCAACTTTAGGATTTTTTTTTTAAAAAGAAAACGGAAATTTCGAATAGTGTGATACTTTTAGTTTGAGCACACACTCGCTCCACACGTGCAAAAGTAAGGCTTTGGAAAAGTCGGGTACGTTTGGTGTTGCTGCAGGCAAAACGAGACCCGCTCGTGCATAGGGAGGGTTCGATGACTGTAGACCCCACAGACTGAACAGTCTCGGAAACTCCAAAAAACATTTTTGAAACGCTCGTGTGGCACTACTATACACATGACATTGATATATTGCACGTGTGCATGTACGAATGTGTGGTTGTGTGTGATAAAAAACAACAGAATCAACTTTTGTCTGTTTCGGACACAAAGCAAGAAAAGATCTTAAAGGGAGAGAAAGTAATTGCTTTTCTCAGTTTAACGTATATGAATGTGTGTGTGTGTATATAAACATATATTTACGAGCATATAAGCATAAGCATAACAAATTAAACGTGAGTAGCGCAACCACTAGTTTTAACTATTAAGTACTTCGAGATCTATTGAACAAAGGGTGCGAAGCCGTTTTGGATGTATACAATCAGTGCGATAATTACTGGAAAAACAGGAGTCGCAATCTGAAAATATATGCACATCGCTTTTAGTTAGTGGATCTATTAAAACTTACTCCTTCAGTTTCAATGTTACATATTTAAAAAAATTTCATACATATTAATAAAACATATTAAATTTTATTATTAAATATATATTTTTTGTGATTTAATATTTTCCATAATTTTTAACCAATTAATAAATAAATAAATTAGTTTTTTGAAGTTTTCAATTTATTACTAATACTTACAAAAAGTTACATTAAAAGTTAAAAAAAACTTATTTTTAAACTTATTTTTT
This sequence comes from Moricandia arvensis, assembly GCA_905132765.1. Lineage (NCBI taxonomy): Eukaryota > Viridiplantae > Streptophyta > Magnoliopsida > Brassicales > Brassicaceae > Moricandia > Moricandia arvensis. The sequence continues at coordinate 53,194 of CAJHQP010000575.1, read as the reverse complement.
TCTAAACTATGGGTTATTTTATAAGGGAGGGAGTATAAACTAAAATAAAGACCAACTCTATTTAAGACTGTTGCTCATCTTAAACACTGAAGTTTAGTTGAAGTATATAAGACATATTATCCTTATGTATTAAATCAATTGAATGATCATCAAACATCTGAATAAAAAATGTAACTGAAGTCGAACTTGGACTTAAAATTCAACAGAAAAACGCACACAACAATAACCTATAATTAATACAAAGAAACGTAAGAAACGGAAGAAAATGACCCAAAAGTTTATTTAATAGTGCCTTTGTTTTTATGTGAGTTTAAGTCATGGGAACGGTTTCGTTAATTTTTTGAAATCTTCAGCTGACGACAAAGGAAAAAAAGTCGTGTACAGGCGTGGAATGACGATATATATCATGAACTGTTACACACGAGCGGATCGTTTTGTTACCTAACACATGTCCCGTCAGCAACTATTAATTTACGTTTCAGGTTTTTAAAATAAATATACTCGAACCGTTATGCATCAATTCCACTTTTTATTTGTTGTCCTGCATAATAATTCTTTAATGACATTATACAAATTGAAACTCTCGACCATGGAAAATTTATTTCGAACGACCATGAAAGTTTTGGAACTGTAATTTAAATCTTGTTTTATGTGGGATAAAGATAATATGAAAGATGTGTTTATTATGGCATTTTGTTTCATTATATGTTACACTCTTGCTTTAAACCATGATTAACGCTAGAATTCTTTACCGGGTTAATATTATTGTTATTTTTTTTTTAAATAAATTAAAAATGAACCAATCACGGTTTACCACGTGTTAGTGGAATCCGTGAACAGTAAAAAAAACCCAAGCAAAATGAGTTTTTATTTCAGTTTTTTAAGAGGTGGTTCTTAAAGTTTTAGTGAGTCATGCACACTAAAGAACCCCCTTAATCATACTCTTAGACCATGATTAACCCTAGAATTTCTTATTTTTATTTTTATTTTTTGAATTTTTTTTATAAAATAATTTTTTAAAACGAACCAATCACGGACCACCACGTGTCAGTGGGTCGGTAAACAGTACAAAAACCCAAGTAAAATAGTTTCTTATTTAAGATTTTTAAGAAGTGATTCTTAAGATTTTAGTGAACCCCGTCCACTAAAAAATTCTTAAGATCCCCCTTAATCATGCTATTAAGAGCTTCTGTAATTAGTCGTGGATCCGTCAGAATCTCGGACTAAGTTCGTCATCTGATAAAGTGGTCGATATATTTGTTGGCAAATATATATTAAGTTTACCAGTCTTAAGTTTATATGTGATATAGCACTTCGACCAAGGTGGTTAGTGGTTTTCATATGTCGAAGTTGATCATCCAGAAAGTATATGATCATATTTGTATTTTCTACCACCCGCACTTGTAAAATTTTAGTTATGCTAAAAAAAAAAATTAGTTATGCTACTTGTGTTTTAATTATCCTTTTTAATATGAGATTCCTTTGAGCAACTATGGCATCACAATCAAATTTCCAGCAAAAAGAAAAGAAAAGAAAGAAAACTCTGGTATCACAAAACCATAAGGCCAGTTTTCTTTTTTTCTTTAAGCGAAAAATCTTTTAAAGAACAAACAAAACAAAAGTTGAAAATCGAAAATCTAAACTCCAAATGCTAAAATTAATGTTTAATCATGAGATAAGCCACACACTAATTACATTAACTTAGAGAAAGTTTCTAGAGACACTTTAACTAATTTGAGGAATTTAGGGCTTTTATCTCATGCATGATGTAATGACATAAAGTCTCTTTACATATATAGAATTCAATTACAAATCATGTCAAAGTTGTTAGCTGATTCATTGCACTTGTAGCATATAATTAACGTATCATCACATCACTGTACATTGTAATCTATTGTGAGTAAATACATTTCGGGCGGAATTAGTGAGCTTTTATACCTTACGGACTAAATTTGAAATTAATTATCGAGGCAGTTAATTGTCTACGCATCCACCAATATTTTAGTCCACATGGATCCAAATAAAAAGTTTAACTAATCCAATGTAAATAGTTTGATGTAAGCAAAAGTATCAATCAAAATAAGCATTAGTCAAAAGTTGACGGCACAATAAATTATTAACTCACAATGATTCCCAAGTCGAAAATAACACAGTTATTTTGACTAACATTGAATCATTGATGTTTTATATCTTTTTTTTGTTTTACCTTAGCTGATACTTTTAAGTCTAATAATGTATTTTTGCTGTTATTATTATTTTGTGTTTATATGTAATACGTTTTGAAACTAATAAATTATTCAAAAATACTTTAGATGATTTACACTGTATTTTCTATAAAATTTATGTAATTTTCTATAAAATCAATATATAGATAGATTTCAAAAGAAATATAACCAATTGAAGTTTAAATTGACTAATATGTAAAATCCTAAACCATGTAACATTTGGATATAGTAAATTAAAAAGATAAATATTATAAAAGTCATGAATTAATTAAGTATGTGAAATAGCTTAAATAGAATATATGTTTTAAAAAAAAAAAAATTCCTGTAACGGGATGATAAATTCAATGGCTTAAAGTAAAATTATTATTTGCATGCAGTCATATTGCAGATTTCAAACTTTTGAAATCACAAAAATGGAATCAGTTTAGATGATCTTAATATAATCTTCACATTTCATCAATATTTCTTAGAACTCATAAGTAACAAATCGTGTAGTTCTTTTGTGGATGTTACTTTTGTTATTAGAATTCTTTCGAGGAGAGGCGTCCAAGTGGTGGTGGAGAATGTGAAGCCATTCTTGTTTAGGACAGGTCCTGGTTCACTCAAAAGGATGAGCCTTTACCTAACAAGTGGTCGTCAGGGCATTGGTAAGGTAAGTCTATCTGGCAATAAAGATTACTCTTTTAATAGTGGATGGTGTCTCACTTTTGGAGTTAGTAGCTTACGTATAATCTTGTTTCAGTGTTGGGATTGTGCCCTGATTGTTTTGATTCTTTGTGTGTTTGTGTTAGGTAGTGGATATAGATAAGGCGAGTACAGTGGATTTGATGAGGCTTCTTTTGAGTTATATATGTTGTGGATTTTGCTTCTTCTGATGGAAGCAAACACCATGACCAAGAGATTATGGAGTCTTCGGTTTGAAACCTCTTGAACGAGATAGCAAAGATGAGCTTCCGTACTCCTGAGTCGAATGGCGCAATGCAAAATAAGTTCTCAGATAGAAATGGAGGTTCATTTCAGAAGTACATTGAGATGAAACGAGGTCACTGGATTTGCTCGAGGTATGAATAAATTTGTTGGATTCTCAGTAGCCATTTGAAGTAAATCTCAGAGTACTTGCTGAATTGGTGTATTAAAGGGAACTGAAAGATTGTATCTCTAGGGCTAGAAATCATTTAGATGTAAATGTCTTTCATATGGTGTGGGAACTTGTTGAAAACAGGTGCAGTGGCTTGAACTTTGCGAGGAATGTCAAATGCTTCCAGTGTGATGAAGCAAGACCAAAGAGACATCTAGCTGGTAGTGAGTGGGTGTGTCCTCAGTAAGCAACTAGTTTTGTTTTCTCTGCTACTATAGGCGAATGGTGAGTTTAACTTTCCCTTTTGTTTCTTGTTTGTTTCACACCCATCAGATGCGACTTCTACAATTACGGGAGGAACATAGCCTGCTTAAGATGCGACTGCAAGTGACCCAGGGACATCTCACTCAATTCAGCCAACTCTGCTTATTCGAAAGATCCTGAACTTGAGACAAGACTGGTCGAAAACGAAGAGAAAGCACATAGGTGGTTTACTAAACTAGCGCAAGGTGTTCTGATGCAAACAGTGTCGATACAGATGAAGATTTCCCGGAGATTACGCCTTTGAGGAAAGGAGTGAATAGATATGTTGTCAACACGAGAAAAACACCTCTTGAGAGAAGGTTGGCCAATGCTGAGACACAGATGGAAACTCAAAAATAAGAAATCTTCAGGCAACAATCCTGAACCAGGGAAGATAAGAAATAGAAAGAGCTTGGAGGGTTCGTTAGTGAAAGAGTCTGACTTGTTGGACATGTCGGAGGAAGCTAAAGCAGAGAGATGGTTTAAGCGAGTGGCTGAGATTAAGAACATATCAGAGCTAAGTCAGATCCCTGACGAAGATTTCCCTTCAATAATGCCAATGAGGAAAGGAGTGAATAGGTTTGTTGTCAGCAAGAGAAAAACTCAACTGGAACGTCGTTTAGCTTCTCAACGCCAGCAGATAAATCCTCCTCCGATAACCGGTTCTGATCCAGCCGGTAACAGAGATACATGAACTCGTAACATAACAGTTTTGCAGGGTAATTTTACACTACCTTTTATTTGTTTTAGTCCCACTACAACATTACAAATTATGAGATTTATTACATATATAAAGTTTGCTCTGAATCTTCCCTCCGGTAAGAAACAAAATGATTTGGACACTTTCAACAAAAAAAAACATAGACTAAGCCTGACACTAGAAGAAAGCATTTTTTTTTTGAAACACTGAAGAAAGCATCTTCTAATATACTACTACAACTAAGGTATAAAGCAAAAGCATCCTTACCAACTCTTGAAGCCTATTTAGCATTTGCATTTTGCATTTGTTTACGATTCACATACCAACATTTGAATCCTCACCAATATTGAACATACTCCTATCCAAGCATTCAATAAAGATGACGTCGTTTTAATCAAATAGTAAAAGTCAAAGCCTCTCTCTTTCGACGTTTATCCCAAAACTCCTCTGGCGCTCTAGATTCTCTCTCTCTCTCTCTGCTTCCATGTCTTCCCTCGCAACCTCCACGAAGAAATGGGCGAGAAAATCCGGGACAGCCATTCACGCCGCTCTATCTTTACTCGTCTTCTTCTTTCTCGACCTTACCGACGCGATACTCTGCGTCGTTTACAAGCTCCTCGACGAGATTCTGGAGGGAAACTCTCAAAGCTGTTACTGCACGGCGTCTCCTCACACCACCGGTGACAATGAGGTTTCAGAGACTTTGTTCAAGAGGAGAAACGTTTTCCGGGAAATGGGTTTTCTCGGGTTCTCCCGAAAGTTCAAGCTTTCCTCGAGAATGGGGAAGCCCAAGACTAATAGATGGTCAGATTGTGGGTGTCGATCTTGCAACTCGTGGACGAAGAAAGAAGATGGGAATCTTCACGTCGTAGTCAAAGATTCAACTCCTCAAGGTCAAATATTATTAAAATACGTCTTTTTATAGATGATGTTTTTTCTTACAATATGTTTCATGTTTGATAAAAAAACAGAGGACTCTGTTCAAGAACCGTTGGAGAATGTAATATTCATACACGGTTTCATGAGTTCATCGTATTTCTGGACAGAGACTGTGTTCAAACACTTTGAGGAAAATCGTTACAGGCTCTTTGCGGTGGATCTTTTGGGATTCGGGGAGAGTCCTAAGCCAAGAGACAGTCTCTATACGTTGAGAGATCATGTAGAAAGGATCGAGAGATCTGTCATCAAGCCGCACCAGTTAGGTTCAGTTCATGTTGTTGCACATTCAATGGGGTGCTTGATTGCTCTTGCATTGGCTGCTAAACACTCAACCATTGTTAAATCGGTTACTCTTGTCGCACCAGTGAGAGACTTACTTTGTGGTTTTATCTTATGTTTCAATCTCATTGTACGTGAACTTATGTTTGTGTGTTTTAACATTTCAGCCATATATTCCTTCATCGTTAGAAGGATCAGTCTTGACCCGAATCGCTGGAAAGCGACTCTGGCCGCCATTAGCGTTTGGTACTGCAGTCATGTCATGGTACGAACATGTCGGTCGATGCGTTTGTTTCATAGTCTGTAAGCATCACAAGATATGGGAGTGGCTCATCAAGATATGTACTGGTAAAAGGTAAAAAACATTTCAACCGGTTTTGTTATTTTGGTTCGGTTTAAAGATCCAACACTTTTATCTTTGTTAGGGAGATTCCTTGGAAGATAAAGGACATAACAAGACACACACATCACTCAGCATGGCATAGTATGCACAATGTGATCTGCGGTGGGTCCAAATTCGCGGATGTACATCTTGAAACCCTCGTAAACTCTGGTGTTAAGATTCACTTGATGCAAGGGGACCGTGATGAGATCGTTCCTTTGCATTGCTCTGGTGACATGAAGAGGAGTTTTCCGGACGTGGAAGTTGAGATTGTTGTTGGGGCGGATCATGTGAGTGTTATAAGCAGAAGAAGAGAAGAGTTTGCTGAGAAATTGAAGAGCATTTGGGGTTCATGTAGATAAGGTTCTAATTACTAAAGCGTTTGCTACAAAACAATACATGAAATTGCTGATTCCTTTTTTTTTCTTTGACTTGAAGGGATGGATACAAAACTAGGAACAGAAGCTAAGTGAGGTCACAGATCAAGCAAAGAATCGATCGGAATCTTATCTTCCCTCAGAATGTAGATGCAAGCTTGCCCAATTTCATCACAATAATCCTTTTCTAGTCGATGAAGTAACTTTGGCTGAGAGACAGAATATACATTATCTTGTAATCCATGGAAATTATTCACAGAAATCTTTATTAACAATTTAGCATACTCCACAACACGATCATATTCATTGATCCTTACTCACTCAAACTCCAACCTTTGTTGTATGAGACTGTTCCAACACCCTAAGCCACAAGAGCTTGAGTGTTCGCAATATCGTTCTTGCAAGGCAGTCTTATATAACACACGAGTCTAACTTTCTAAACAGCTCAAATACAAAGTTCCATGCAATGACACACGATATCTCCATTGATAAGCTGCAAACTCGTAAATAGCAGAGCTGTCGGGTCCGCTACCGCTACGATCGTACTCTAAGATCATCTCTATCCACACTCCATTTTCCATTCTATTTTAGAATAAACTCAGTGATCCAACTATAAATAGATAAACTCAGTGATCCAACTCTTCTGTCTTAACCATGATGGAAAAAAAGAATATTTTCAATTTTGGTCAAAATAGATTATAATTAGATTATGGAATAATACTAATGTTGGAAAAAGAGGAGGGCAAGTAGAACGTGATGGGGGTTAGGTCTACCAGATCCCATCCCCTCGTTTTAATGGCGGAGATTACAAGCTAAAGTGACTACTCGATAAAGAACTGACTTTGCACGATCCCCTTCTTACTCTTCGTTCTCTTTCTATCTTCCTTCCATTTGCATCTGGGTGAAGAGCCATGGACACAGAGTTCCTCCGAACCCTAGATCGTCAGATTCTCCTGGGTGTCTTCGTCGCTTTCGTCGCCGTCGGTGCCGGTGCTGCTTACTATCTCTCTTCCTCCAAAAAACGCAGAGGTTCCAGTTCCTTCCCAAATTCAAAACCTTTTTTCAGTTTTCACAATGCCTATATCTTATTCTCCTAGAAAGCATGCAACTTTTTGTATATAGTTAGGCAAAGAGTTCGTCTGGAAGGTTGAAGTAGCCTATAGCAATGTTAAAAATCGAGACTTTTTGTATGTGGGTACTTGTTTCAGCTTAAAAAAATCTTATGGGGGTTTTGTTGGATTATATATAGGGTGTTTGGATCCAGAGAACTTCAAGGAGTTTAAGCTTGTTAAGAAGCAACAACTTAGTCACAATGTGGCTAAATTCGTTTTTGAGCTTCCAAGTTCTACCTCTGTGTTGGGTCTTCCCATTGGTCAACATATCAGCTGCAGGTTTGCTCTTCATAACTCTTTAGTATCCTCTTGCTAGATACTAAAACCTATGTGAAATGGCTATGAACATACTCATTTGTAGACTTTAGGTTAGGTTTCTGTGTTGAAATCCATTTTAAGAGAGCTTTGATGGGTGTTGTGATGAAATTTAATGAGTTTATTTATAGGGGAAAGGATGCTCAAGGAGAGGATGTTATTAAGCCTTACACTCCTACAACCTTAGATTCTGATGCTGGACGTTTTGAACTTGTTATTAAAGTATATGCTTGCTTACTCTCTCAGTCAGCTTGATTCGGTTTTTGTATTCTCATTAATTCAACTATCAAAATCCCATTGTCAACTAGATGTATCCGCAAGGAAGGATGTCTCATCATTTTAGAGAGATGCGTGTTGGAGACCATCTTGCTGTTAAGGGACCAAAGGTACTTTAACGCTGATGATTTGCCTGAACGCCTACTTGAAATTACAATTCACAATTGTTATTTAAATACTTCCTCTTGGATCTCCAAACTTTTCTATTGTTTTTTTTTACTTTGTACTTGCCAGGGAAGATTCAAGTATCAGCCAGGCCAGTTTAGGGCATTTGGAATGCTTGCTGGAGGTTCAGGCATCACTCCCATGTTCCAAGTATGTCTCATACATTTTGCGTGTTTAATATCATGTTTTGAAGCCAATGTATATGCTTAAACCGCTTTTTGTTTCCCACTTTTAAAGGTGGCAAGAGCAATTCTAGAAAACCCAACAGACAAGACAAAGGTGCACCTCATTTACGCCAATGTCACATACGAAGACATTCTCTTAAAGGTGTAAAAAAGAGTCGAGAACAAAACATTGTGTATCCATAGACTGTTTACAAACTCTAAATATTATGTGACTCAATACTTTTTTCAGGAAGAATTGGAGAGTCTTACAGCCAATTACCCAGATCAGTTCAAAATCTACTATGTTCTGAACCAGGTTAGCCACCAAATCCAAATGTTTTGGCGTTCCTCTGGAGTAACTCTTTCTTGATGCTTTTGGTTATCTTATGTAGCCTCCGGAAACATGGGATGGTGGTGTTGGATTTGTATCTAAGGAAATGATTCAGGCCCATTGCCCTGCACCAGCATCCGATATTCAGGTAGAAACCTTTCCTTTTGTTACCTGATCTTGAACATACGATAGTCATCACTGTATCTAAATCCTTATACGAAACAAAACTAAGAACATTGCTAATGAATCAAACATTTGACAAGAAGTAATTTTGAGTGATGAACATAGGATTGGTGTTTCAGTCTTAAGATGTTTGCAATGCAGATCCTGAGATGTGGACCACCGCCGATGAACAAGGCCATGGCTGCAAACCTTGAGTCTCTGGGTTACTCTCCACAGATGCAGTTCCAGTTCTGATCTAAAATCTCTGCTCTTGATTGCTCCAAAAAATGAAATTATTTTAAAACTCATTTATCAGATCAATAATTCTAGTTACATTTCCCAAATGAGAGTTACTGTCTTAATTGAGTGAGAGTGTTGTTTCTGTTCGAAGCTTCATAAACCCGTTGACCTTAATGTGTGTTGACCGTTTGTTATATCATTGGAAGTTCCGGTTTATTGGCTAAAAATTTAGTTAGGTATTTGGTTTACTTTTTTTTGTTTTGCCAACAGTGTGGTTTACTTATACCGGTTTGGTTTGGTTTGGTTTGGTTTGGTATTCATATAAAGACTTGATAATGACATGGAAATAGACACCAACATGACCTACCCTATATGTCTGTTTTGGTCTGTTGCAATCAATTTGGGCGACTGGCCCCTACTACTATGCATGAATCATGGGTCACTTTAATAGCATTTGCTATAAAAAGGAGGATTGATATTGATTTTTTTTGGTGAAAAGATTGTTTTATAGAAAACCACTATTGTGTTCTTTCCAAACACATTTTTGAATTATAGAATACTTTTATGAAGTTATTTAGTGTTTTTCTGGTTAACAATATAAATATCATTTGAAAAAAAGGAAGTGAAGATGTTACAATAAGTAGTTAATAAATTGCAGAACCATTAAAAAAATATCATTTCTTTATTAAGAATGTAAATATCATTTTAAGAAAATGAATTGAAGTGAAGGTGTTAAATAAGTTTAATAAAGTATTTCCTTTTTCATCATTATCATCCTAACCAAACTTTTTTCTTGACATCATAGTCATAGTAGTGACATTATAAAATGAAGAGAAAGGTTGGTGAACGATGAATAATAATGCTTTTGTTATTGAGAGAATCAAAGAAAATGCTTATAATATAAATTTACTTTTGAAGTATCGGTGAATTGATATTGTTAAAGCATATATTGAAATTTAAAGTACGCCAGGGTCCAAAAAAGAAAGATGAACTCATGACTCAGTAGTACACTGACTTTTCTCTTCTTGGTTATGAATCACATTATCCGTTCATACTCTGACACGTACCTCTTCCTCTGAGATTTCTTTTACTGATGGAATTACAACACGCAATATAACTAGTCCCCACATGCCACATCGCGACAATTTAGCGCTTCTTTTTGCGTTTTGGGTCTTTTATGGATCAATCATCAAATGTTAAAAAAAGTTAAATTCCGACCATAAATAGTTATCCAAACTTACTAACATAAACGTTAACCTCCACAATTGTTAGTTTTGCTATTGTAGATGTGATTAAAAAGACATTTTTGGGTTCTTTTAGTAATCGAGTTTCAGAAAAATAAAGTTTGTTATGGTCCTTTTTAATGTAAATGCGTATTGTACTAGTCATCCTCCACCCGAACAAAAAATAACTAAAATCCACTCTGTATAACCACATAAAATTAATTACCGTAAAGCTGGTCATCATCATTAGAATTTATAAAGTTTTCCGTGAAGCCATAAACGCCTCAAGCATAATTAAAACAAGGTTGTTCATATCACTCTCACCAAACCAAAAAAAAATAGAAAAGAAAACTTTCCTTTTTCGTGATTAGTAGAATTTGAATCTATGTGAAAACTTAGTTAATGGGAATATTTATACACCATGCATGTATATCTCATCATTTTCCTATGTATAATATTGGTGTAAAGTATACACTTTTAGTTTCTCGTCATCTTGTATGATGCATGCCGATTAGATTATTCACTTGTGTTGTGCATAATTAGATAATTCTGCTGTTGACGCCACGGTATACGTATATAGCTTGTGAGATTGTGAACAATGTAGATAACATATCACATTATCAATCAATAATATAAAGAAATAAATAAATTACTAGTACATGTTTATATTCAAACTGATTAATCTCAAAATGTTTTGAACCGTTACATGTTAAATGATTAAGGGTATCAAATCTGAGAACAAAACTACAAAAGATTAAAAGATTGCCACCCTCACATTTCATATATTTTCAGAGTCTTCATTGGTCACGCAATAAATATTAAAAAAAAGACCGTTCATATGAGTTAAGAAAACTTAAAATTGGAAAAATAAATGGACACACTCTTCGTGGAAAGAGACGTGGAAAATTTTCAAGTTTCTTTTGTCATCACTCTACTTTTTATTTATTTATTTTACTTTCCCATTTTAAGAGTCATTTTCATACAGACATCCATTGCATTAAGACAACGAGAACTTAAGTGTTAAGAGGACTAATAATGTCTTTTAACCCTAAGTGAAACCTTCTTCCTTAAGCTTCTCTTCTTCGTTATATACCTCTTTAACCTCTTCATTTTCACTCTATTCATCTTCAAGAAAACACAGTAAAACAGAGAGAAGAAAAAACAGAGAGATACAATGTTTTTCTCAAAGGATCTACCCTCACCTACATCGATTTTCACAGCATACGCATCATTTGCGGGTTACATGATGATGATACGGTCAATGGCTCATGAGCTCATCCCAGGTCCAATCCAAGATTTCATATACTCTTCTCTCCGGTCTCTGTTCAACCGTTCTTCCTCCACGACTCTGACTCTAACCATCGACGACGACAACATGGGCATGAGCAACGAGATCTACCGAGCCGCTCAGACCTATCTCGCCACCAAGATCAGTCCAGACGCAGTCAGGCTCAGAATCAGCAAAGGACATAAAGACAAACATGTCAACTTGTTTCTCAGCGACGGTGAAATCGTCAACGATGTATACCAAGACGTGGAGCTGAAGTGGATATTTGTCACAGACGGCGGAGACAAAAAAGGCGGCGGCGGTGGAGGTGGAGGAGGAAGGAGAGGCGGTGGAGGTGGAGGGAGGAGAAGCCCTGTGGACGACGACGGTAAAAGCGAGTACTTCGAGCTGAGTTTCGACAAGAAGCATAAAGACTTGATCTTAAACTCTTACATCCCTTACATCGAGACCAAAGCTAAAGAGATCAGAGACGAGAGGAGAATCTTGATGCTGCATTCTCTCAACTCTCTTCGATGGGAATCGGTCATCCTCGAGCATCCTTCCACGTTCGAGACGATGGCTATGGAAGATGAGCTGAAGCGTGACGTCATCTCCGATCTTGATCGGTTCATAAGGAGGAAAGATTTTTACAAGAGGGTTGGGAAGGCTTGGAAGAGGGGTTACTTGCTGTACGGGCCACCTGGAACCGGGAAGTCTAGTCTTGTTGCAGCCATGGCGAATTACCTCAAGTTTGATGTCTATGATCTTCAGCTAGCTAGTGTGATGCGTGACTCTGATCTAAGGAGGCTCTTGCTTGCGACACGTAACCGGTCGATTCTTGTTATTGAAGATATCGACTGTGCAGTGGATTTGCCTAATAGAGTGGAGCAACAGCCTGGTGATGGCAAGAACCGTGGCGAGTCTCAGGTTTGGTTCTGTCTCTTACGGTTTTGGTAATAAGATTGTAAAACTTAACCAAATCAAACCAAACCGAACCGAGATCAATTTTATTAGTGTATTTAATTGGCATTTTTTTTTTCTTGTGTTTAGGGACCTTTGACGTTATCAGGGCTACTAAATTTCATAGACGGGTTATGGTCAAGCTGTGGAGACGAGCGGATAATAATATTCACGACCAACCATAAAGACAGGCTTGACCCGGCCTTACTACGTCCAGGTCGTATGGACATGCACATTTACATGGGACATTGCACTTTCCAAGGGTTCAAGACTCTAGCCTCTAACTATTTGGGCTTGAACAACACCACAATGCCACACCGTCTTTACCCGGAGATCGAGCGGCTGATGGAAGGTGATGTGATTACGCCGGCACAAGTGGCAGAGGAGCTGATGAAAAGTGAGGATGCTGACATGGCGCTTGAAGGTTTTGTGAGTGTTTTAGAGAAGATGAGGTTTAAAGCTAATGAACCGAGTCAAGGGATGGTGAAGAAGGAGAGTAGGTTGGAGATGGATGAGATGACAATGAAGGGTGATAGTGAGGGTTCTCCGAAGAAGAACAGCAAAAGGATTAAGAAACTTGTTCTGTTTTGGACGTAAGGCAGTGTGTGTCATAATCTTCTATGATCCAGTATTAATTTAAATAAGAAAGATTATGAGGAGATATAAATAGACCGAAGATGCTTACTATTTTACAAGATGTTTGGGAATCTCTGATGATATAAATTAAGTGTTTTTAACTTTTTATTTTCTTATATGTTTTCTATATATGTTGGGTTCTGATCGTTGTAGACCCATTAAGAATTATGGAATTTTATTTTTCTTCATAGAAATTGCTGATATATTCTTTGGAGGTACATTACTAAGAATGTTATACAATGCACGTTATTGATTTAGCTAATATGAAAAGAGTATTTGGATGTTAAAGCGAGGAGTGGAGAGACAGAGACTAATCCACAAATATGCAACATTTGATTTTCTAAATAAAGTGTGATTCTCTTGATTATTAAAACGGAATGTCATGTGTTAGTGCTTGAGTAATCAAATTTAATTTATTATCTCTTTAATCAGAATTTAGAAAATAGAAAGTTTGAGATAAAGATTACGTTCTGTTGTACAAACTTATCAAACTGAGCCCAACCCAAATATAAAAAGTAACCAAAAGAGTAGTATACCGCTAAACCGAAACCTCAAACGGTATCCGAATGTCCACTAGTTTTGTTTCTTTAAGCTTACAAGGTTTGCAACAAAAACCACTCTTCTACTCATTATCACCGAACTATGATCGGTTCTGGCTATAACCTCAACCTCAACCGCCGGGAACTTGGCTTTCATGTTCCATAGACAATCAATAGGAACCACAGCATCTTTATCCCCTTGCACCACACTTATTTTAACACCGGAATTTATCAAACTTTCAAGGTGTTTATCCGCGAATTTTGCTCCTCCATATAACACATTGTGCAAGCTGTGCCCAGAACCGGTCCTAGAAAATCCATGACTAGAAGCACATTAAATAAAAATGGGCTGCTTTTGTGGGGTTTTGAACCCTAGAGACGAGAGTTTGGAAACATTGTGACCGAAAATATATTTATAATAAAACAACCACAAACTACTGCTTAGCCTAAGGGCTGATTATGGTTGTGCCACGATGATTAATGTGTGTACTTGGTCAGTTCCGTTATAACGCTTTATTATAATCTTATAGTTTTTACATGGAAGTGGTCTCATCAGTCATCACACCATTAGACGAGTCTGATGAGATATCAATAGAGGATTAAAATTTACTATGCATGTAACTAACGATGGTGTAGAAAAAGTTTAGTTTATGCAGCTTATCGATGAGACACAATCTATTACTTTGTTCAGTTACTTTGTCCAGAGACTCCAGACGCAGATAATTACAGAGCTACTAAATTTTGCAGAAACATGAGAAAGACAATCTCCTCTCAGTATTTTGTCAACCCAAACACACACAATCTCCTCTAACTCGTTTATAACAAATAAACTATCTTAATACATCTTCTTGGGCCTGATGCCACGAAGGCCTCTCTGTACATATAGCCTAAGGGCATGTTTATTGCAGGGTTCTTAGGTGGGGTTCTTAACTTTTGTTAAGAGCCGGTTCTTAGTTTTTAACTAAAAAAACTAAGAACCGACTCTTAAATAAGAGTTTTAAGAGCCGGTTCTTAGCCGTAAAAAAAAAAAAAAAAAAACGGAAAAATCAAAAATCAAAAGTTAAGAACCCCACTTAAGAGCCCCGCAATGAACATGGCCGTCCACACTGTAAGAAAACTAGTTAACAGTAACACAAGACTGCTTCTAATTTTTTTTTCAAAAGGCTTTTAAAATAGAGACCCTGCTGACCATCAAAGGAGTCTTCAACCACCCAGACAACACTATTGAAGCAGACCACCTTGACTGTATTATGAAAATGCTGACAAAAAAGCATATAAATTGTTCAGAAGTTTAACAATCTCTAAGAAAATCTAAGGAACTCTCTACATACTTTCAGTTAAATAAGGACCGTCCGATCAAACATATTAAAAACAACATCCAACGGCTAAAGAAAACAAAACGATACAAATAGATAACTACACTCGACGGGGAGAGGAACGGAGTCACGGACTGTTGCGCTCTCTCTCTCTCTCTCCCTTATCCCTCTCCGCCACTCCTACTACAATGGCCGGTCTACTCAAAACGCCGTCGTTGCACCTCACACCGTCTCTTCTTCATGCACCATCTGTGCCCTTCAAGCCCTTTTGCGTCTCCTTCGCCGGAGGAAGGAACACCAGCTTCTCACTCTCTCGCCGAGCTTCTCTCCGCTCCGTATCTGGTGGCTATCCTCTCCGGTTACTAAACTTCGCACCCTTTGCTTCTGGAGAAGCCGAGACGACTGAGACCGAAGTGGAATCTAGCGAACCCGAAGTTCAGGTTTTTCGATTAACCCTCATCTCTTTCTTACCTTTTGGTGGCTTTTAGAATGTTAATTGGCTGATTAGGGTTTAGGGTTTCGAAATTGGAACTCTCGTGTACTTGTTTAGAATCTTCTGGTGAGTGTATTTGTGTAAAGGTTTAAGCTTTGTTGATTACATTAGCCTCTGAAGGATTTGTATTCAGTTACTAAGGTCATTATTCATTGAGACAGCTTCTTTGCTTAAAGTCTTATGCTTTGTTGATTATATTACCTCCTGAAGGATTCGTATTCAGTCTATTAATGTGATTGTTTAGGTCAATAGATTGTGATGGTCTGGCGAGACTCTGTTTTGTCTCAGCTTCCTTGCTTAAAGTTTTAAGCTTTGTTGATTATATTACTCCGTATACAGCCTATTAATGTGACTGTTCAGGTCAATAGATTGAGTTGGTATTGTCAGTGTGTTGAGACTTTTTTTTTTTGTCTCAGCTTCTTTGCTTACAGTTTTAAGCGTTGTTGATTATGTTACTCCCTGAAGGATTCGTATACAGCTTATCAATGTGAATGTTCTGGTCAATAGGTTGTGTTGGTATTATCTGTGTGTTGGACTCTGTTTTTATCAGGAATTGATATGAAAAGTATGTATAAAGTGTGTTGCTTTCTTTTTTCTATAGCAGGAGACTGATGGTGCAGTTGGTGTTGATGGTGAAGACGCTGGCGCTGAGGAAGAAGAAGCGGCGGTTACCATGGCATTGCTGAGTTCGTATAAAGAAGCTTTAGCAGAGAACAACGAGGAGAAGATTGCTGAGATAGAAGCATCATTGAAGTCCATTGAAGACGAAAAGTTTAAGCTTGAGGAGAAAGTCGCCACTTTATCTAATGAGCTATCGGTGGAGAGGGATCGGCTGATAAGAATCAGTGCAGATTTCGACAACTTCAGGAAGAGGAATGAGAGGGAGAGGCTGAACCTTGTTTCAAATGCTCAAGGAGAGGTTGTTGAGAATCTTTTGGCGGTTTTGGATAATTTCGAGAGAGCTAAGTCCCAAATTAAGGTGGAGACTGAAGGAGAAGAGAAAGTCACTAACAGCTACCAGAGTATATACAAACAGTTTGTAGAGATTCTAGGTTCGCTTGGGGTTGTCACTGTGGAGACAGTCGGCAAGCAGTTTGATCCAAAGGTAAGTTGCATAGCTAATGCTTATTTCTAGAGATCGATAAATGTATGTTCTACAGAGGTCATTAGCTTAACTAGAAAGAACCCTAGATAGTGTGGTAGAGGTCTTAGTAACTGCTGAGACGAAACTTATGTTACATATTGTGGTTTCTGGTCTAGGGGATTAGGGGCTTCGGCCCCATGTTAATATATATAACTATGGAGGTGGTCTGATGGTCTCTAAAATCAAAATTGTTTGGGATTAGGATGGACTTCTTGGTAATAGTGCTGCAAGAATAATCTTGATCCGTACATAGATGTGCCTGTTTTACTATGAGGCTGATATAGTTAAAGTGCTCATGTGTTTAGTACTAAGCATACATCTTGGAAAAGTTTCAGAGCTTTACCTGAATGGTGATGGGTTTCAGAGAGCTGGTAGTTAACTTTACATAAAGCCTTTGTTTGTTGATCTTTTTAGAAGCTGACATCTCTTTTGCTTTTCTCTTTTGATGTGTAAAAGCTTCATGAGGCAATAATGAGAGAGGATTCTGCGGAATACGAAGAAGGTATAGTACTTGAAGAATACAGGAAAGGTTTCTTGCTAGGGGAAAGACTTTTACGTCCTTCAATGGTGAAGGTATCAGCTGGACCTGGACCAAAAAAGCCAGGTGAAGCTGAAGGAGGAGAAGCCAATGTACAAGAAAGCGCAAAAGAAGAAGAAGAAGCAGAAGGCTCTTCATCTTGAGTGAAAGACAATCAAGACTAAGCAGTTTTGTGGTGTGCGTGAGAGCGAGAGAGAAGGGTCTGGTTAACATTAATTATTGGCAGTTGTTGTTGTTACATATTTATCATTTCTACAGAGTTTGGAGAAAATTGAACGAAATTTTCTATTGAGATTGATTTTTTAATACTGGAAGATAATGGATTTTGTTACCTATATTCAGCATGAAAATTAGGTGCAAGCAGAGAAAATGTTCGAAATCAGTGGGTATTATTATAATGATGGGGTACAGAACAAAGTGTCAGTAGAAATCATTATACTTAGGAAGTACTATGGGTAAGGTTACTGTAATTTTTCATACTATGGGTGAGGCACCATGCGTAAGGTTACTGTAATTTTGCATACTATGTTTTTTTTAATTATTATTTTTTTATAAAATATTATTTATAATCGACTTTTTGGAAGATTTCGATTTGTTTTTTAGTTTTAATTTATTTCCCTATTTTTTAAAAAATAAATAATTCTTTATAAAAAATTGATATGTCAGTCTACATGTACAAGTAAATTACTTTGTATTTTTTTTGTACGATACAAAAGCTAATTTGATAGTTTAATATACTAATTGAATAACTTTAAAGTTTAAAGTGTAAGTGAATTTTTTTAAAAAAAAATTTATGTAAAGTAATGTGTTTGTTATCCTACCAAAAACATTTAAAATATCACATGAACTCTGACTCGATTACGGGTCGAGTGACTTGTGTCGGGCATGGAATATGCCGGTCCCTCTTTGTATCAGGATGTGTACACCACAATTACAATGTTTAGCAAGTCAACCAATTTGTTCAAAAAAAAAAAAAAAAGAAGCAAATCAACCAATTCAGTTCTGTCCCGGTTGGGCTATCATTTCCCAATTTAGAAACGTGTTAACCAGAAAAGAACCGAAAATATCGGTGTCCGGTTATTGGTTAAAAGGTGTTATAGAAGTATTGGTTTGTGAAGGAGTATAGTTATGACTTTCACGGTTTGCGAGGGAATCATTTTTTGATGAACCAAGACAAAATGCTTACACCTGAATGCTGCAGCTGCAATTGAGCAAACCAATATGGCATATGCCACGCGGTAACACGGTAGAGGGTAAAATCGCTAGTTACTTACGGTTAATAATTAACAAAACCAAAAACTGGTTTTGGATCTCATCTACGACAAGAAACAGAGTTTTGAGGTGCATATTTGAAGTCGTGATCTCTAAAATCAAAATTCGATCACGTTCATTTTGTTTGGGCTTAGAACATTTTCTGCTTTGTATACTTTATCTATAGTGCTTTTTATGTTTTACTGCATAAATAATGAAGAGATAAAATAGAATAACATGCAAATAATGCAAGGGATCTATAAATAGTTCGTTGATTATTGACACTAGTTTGCATTAAATTGATTACAGTTTTTGTTTTTCCAGTTAAATAGATGGATTTTTACTTTGGGGTGGCAACTGGCATATAGGTTCACAAAAGTGGTAAAGATGTTTCCTGAAAAAAGTTAATTAAATACGAAAACATACTAGGTCCCAATATACTATTGATCAGTTAAATGATTTACAGAGATGCATTAATCCTTGTCTGTACTTTTTACCAGTAACTAACCAACCCTCTCTCGCCATATCATGATAAGAGAAAAGGTCTAGGGTTTTTAGTGGTTTAAACTTATGGGATGCTGGAATGTGCAATTGCAGATCTATATCTTTTCAGAAAATATATAAAAGGCAACTCTAAACACATTAAAGGCAAAAAGATGCTTTTCAGAAAATATATAAAAGGCAACTCTAAACACATTAAAGGCAAAAAGATCGGAAAATTGTTAAAAATACCATTTTTCTTGACTATGTTAAAATACCACTTTTTATTTATCATTAAAGAGAAATATACTTATAACCCTTGAATTAATTAATGTAAGACTTTAGGTTTATAGTTGAGAGGTGGGGATAGGGTGGGATAGAGTTTAGGAATGTAAAATTTAGGATTCTAATTAATTTTTTTAAAAATTACCTTTTAAAAATGGTATTTATAAAAATGTTTCTTTAATAAAGGTAAAAATGAAAAGTGCTATAACAAAAGTGATAAAATTTAAATTCTCCCCAAAAAGATTACATAACAATGACCAAAGACCTTCCTAAGTACGCCGAATAAGAGAAATAGAAGCGAAAACAGATTTAAATCCAGCGCATATACTTACATGAAGTTGAGTTAAGTAGCTTTTGAATTTTTGTTTTTAACATTGATCAAAATGATCGATTACATTACCATATAATATATGCTTCAATTATATATAATAATTAATTATCTGCATCGTATGAATAATATCATAAATAAAAAATTTACAATGTAATTCTTTCTTTAACATTCAGATCAGTGGAAAGTTCTGTATATATGGCATGATCTTTTAATAGTATTAATAAATGATTTTAATTGCAACACTGTGAAACTTTCAATAAGCTTGCATTTTATAATTTATAAAAAAAAATTGTGAATTAAACCCCATACCTGGTGTAGAAATATTTAAACATTGATCACTATGCCATAATACTTTTACATAGCATTTGTTTTTAATATCATTTGTATGATACTTAATCGTGGTTATGCTAATTATTATATTGATACATATGGATGTTATTATGGGGTAAAATTACCCAACCCACAATACTCAACCCATGGGTAACCTACTTTAACATCCCTATTGATACCATTGAATAGGCATGATTCATGCAAAATATATTGCTTTCATATCATGATTCATGTATATTATCTTTTGATTACTTATTGGTCCTACTACACCTATACACTATATAATTAAATATACGTCTTATATACACCCAACCTAAACATTAACATATACACGAAGGACTGTTGTTAGTGGCTACACCAAATGGTCCTCGACCTCAGTTTCATATTCATTCATAAATACCCAATTGCACCACAACAGTTAAGGAGAAAAAGAAACATAATTAAGTTTCCAGAGATAAGAAAACTATATGATAATGTTTTTTTTGGTTGTAACAAGGCTTTTTCTATGATAATGTTCATGAC
Organism: Moricandia arvensis; assembly: GCA_905132765.1. Taxonomy (NCBI): domain Eukaryota; kingdom Viridiplantae; phylum Streptophyta; class Magnoliopsida; order Brassicales; family Brassicaceae; genus Moricandia; species Moricandia arvensis. The sequence continues at coordinate 32,831 of CAJHQP010000575.1, read as the reverse complement.
CAACATATTGCTTGTGGCTAATATACTTTCCAGTATAAAATTAAAGGAAACTTTTAATAATGCATTTTTTTCCTGGAAGTTAGACCACCCCCATCAAGGGTTGATGGGGGGAGTTCACACGCAAACCGAGAAAAAAAAATAATATTAAAATCAGATTTCTATGAACTCTTCTTTCAAAAGTTCACCGCGGTGAACCTCAATGACCCCGGGTTCACCACGTGTCAACATATGATTGGTCCAACATTAATTTTTTTTTTTTTAAATAAACGAAAATAAAAAAAAATTTATTTTTTTATTTGTGTGAACCCCAAGGGAGGGGGTTTATCAATGTGAGTGCTCTTAGGATACCATCAATCAAATCATTTTTATTATTTCGGTTTCTATGATAATAGCGGACATCGTCGATTAAGTCACTTGTACCCTACATCTTTCTATTATTTTACTTTTCTGACTTCCATCTTTCTATTTTCAAAGTACGAATACTTGTTAATAATGTAACATCAATTATATAGATAAAATATTTACATTATAATAATATATACCTTGTTGTGAATTTTCAAAAGTCTGTAAAATCAAATCTTACGAATTATAACTAGAAAGTACCTTCAGTTCTAAATTTCAAGATATACTGAGGAACGAAATGAGATTATTAGTTAATGTACAGATTAGAACTATGATAATTTGTTTATTATAGTATGTGATTATTTAAGACTATGCATTATTTAGAATATTTTGTAAACTCTAAAATCCAATATATGTTTGTAACAGAGTGATTATTCATTTGCATCAGTTACGCGAATAATAATTTTGTATTGAATTACAGATGAACCATAGAGTGTAAACTTCACATTGTGGGTTGACGATTATTGTTTTGATTGTGACAAACGGTTATCAGGTTACAATGTTCAGTGATTTAGATTTGATTTTTTTTTTGTTTATTTAGGTTATATTTGGTCAATATACGTTGAAACAAATAAAATAACCAAATTGTTAAATTAATATCAAATATACAAAGACAAGATTAAGATTTTAGTGACAATCAGATTTAAAGATGCAAATATTTATTTGCAATACCCAACAAAAATAAGGTGACGCGGATATATGAAGATGTGTTCAAGAAATTGTCTACGTAGCTAATATGGTCTCCCATTTCTTCAATGGAACCACCTACTCGGTCAGGCCATTTTTATTGACACGAGCAGAAAAATACCATTATCATAATAAATAACCATAAATGAAACTAATAAATACTACTAATACCAGGCAGTGGACATCATCCACACCAGTCCTCGACGCTCTTCCATTATCCACCGTCCACTACTCCACACCAATGACAGAATGATCTCTCTTTTTTGGGCTCAAAATGTCAGATAAATCGTTCAAAAAACTCATGATTTTTAAAGACCATTTCTAGTATATTTTGCTATTTAAAATCTAAAATAAAATAATTCTATAATATAAATGGAAGCTATTCCCAGTGCCGACCTCTAGTTCATAAATAATTTTCGCGCACAGTTTTAAAAACTTTTTTTTGATCTTGTAGTAGTTTCATTACTTTAAACCAATATCAATAAATACATCATAACAGGAAAATCATATAATATTTTATATAAACATTAAATTAACTATTGGTTATTAGCTCTATTAAAGATAGAACAGGGTTTTAAAAACTGTCATCACATGTCTTATTCTATCATGTATTAAAGCATGTTTTTGATTGTATTCACACAACTATGGTTAATTTCACATTTTGGCAAAATATGGAAAAACCAAAACTAACCAAAACAAATTTTCTCGGTTGAACATATGTCAGTCACATTATAATACAAACCTAATCTAACCGGCATCTGAAAACTTTCTTTCAAAGAGTTTCTGGTTTGCACAATTATATAAACACGAAATAAACTATGGTATGATATATATATTGGTATGATATATTACTACATACGTTTCAGTTATAAACTTATAATCATGTTTTCATAATAATATCATATATAATATGTGATACATAATCTATTTTAATATATGGTTATGAACCAAAACATATTCATAATATATTTAGACCAATTTTAGTTAACCATTTATTCAAATATTTCCGAGTTTTAGAATTTGATAAATTGAATCATAACAATAAACTCAAAACCAGTTTTAGAAATATTCAGCATAATCATGATATTTGGTAATATTTTTTCCTCTAAATCCTATAAATATTTTCATATATATTTCTTAACCTTCAAAATATTTCTCATATAATAATATATCGAATCAGTTCTTTATGGTATAAGATATATTAATTTATTCTTTCTAAATCCTCCCTTTTCCTTAAATTATTATGTTTATAAAATGGAAGGTTTCAGGAATTACACTGTAGCTAATTCATTTAGAAGCCAAAGTGGTTATCGAAAAGTTCTAAAACAAAACCATTTCGAGCCTATTGTTAGGATTCTTTTTTAAAACTGATTGATATAGAAATTAGCTACAGTATATTTCCTGAAACCTACCATTTTAAAATCAAGAATTATAATAAAAGAAACAAAATAATTAGAGCCTAGTCAATATACATAAATACAAGGTGTTTAGCCCATCTATGGGGGTATAATCTTCTTACGGATACTTATTAGTATATCTCTTACTAATTCAAAAACCATCATGATAAGTTACTATTATATTCTCAAAAAGTTTGAATCAAAAATCAAATTATTTATGTATGCCAATTTTTCATCAACATATATATATATATATATATTATTCTATTATAATTAAAAAAATACATATTAGAAATATTTAAAAAATATCTTTATACTAATGTTTTCACTTGATTAATACTAAATTATAAGAAAATCATATCTTAAACTTTTAACTTTTATAATAGAAAACATTATTTCTGGATAACAATATAATATATATATATATATTATCTTATTTAGCTTTTAAATATGTTTTTGACAAATTCTATATTAATTTATGATCAATTATCGAATCAATCTAATATTATAAATATAACATTTGTTTTTAAAATATATATATAAAATCTCATTAAGAATAAAATAAACTTTATTCATTTAAACTTTTAACTTGAGCACGTAACCAAATAATTCACTTAAAAAATAATAGTATAGATAAATACCCTAAAAAACGTAATGTCATTCCTAGAACAATCTGCTAAATACCATATCAGTGGAAAAGTATATTTATTTATTCACTGATTTTCGAAATTATTTTTTTTGTTGTGTTTTTTTCTCTTATACATAACCATGCATATATCCAACCGTGTATATTTATTTGCGTGATTGTTTAGGTAAGGATCTACTATATTAAAACAGAGTTCTATTTAAAATTTACCGTGGCATACTTTTAATTTAGACCTATTAAAAAGGTTGTGACAAAATATTTTATATGATTATTGGTATACTTAAATTAAACCAACTTCAACCTAGATCATCTTATATTTTCTAATTTAGAGATATCATGTGATATTTAAATTTTCTATATATCCAAATTTAGTTTCATTAATCAAATTTTTATGATTTCATTTTGTTTCACTCACGATTTTCTTCAAGAAACGGAACCACGAAACCATTTTATATCATCTATAACACATTCTGCTACCGTCTATAAAACATTGCATAGAAATACTATGAAACTGAATTACTAAAATTACCATATACAACTATGAAACATTTATAAATATTCAATTGTCTAATATCTTCCCGGTCAAGTTATCACTGGAAAACTCTTTGCCGAGAGATGTGAGATTAGTTTCTAATACGCAAATGGATATGGCTTTCTTCATGTTTCGTACTCGATTTTTCTAAAGAAAAACTTTTTAAATTTAGTTTATTGTTTAATCATGGAAGATACAAAAGTTAATTTCTCCCCATCTTTACTAAAATATTTACAAAACTAATAATACTAACAAACCAGTTATTTCTCTAACCATCCAAAGAAAATAACTGATTAAAAAAAAAGAAATTAACAAGTATCTTAAATCTGCTAAAATATAGTAACTGGTTTAGTTATAAATCACTAACATTTATCTTATTATTATTTCAAAATTATAATAAATCTTTTAATTATATTTTAATCACAACTTTACAGCTACAATTTAACTATAACAAAGGTCTTTGCAAAAAAAAAATCTACATTAACAACTTTACAGCTACAATTAACTTATCTATAGCTAACTTTTTACAGCTATATTTTTTTTTCAGATACATTCGAACCAATCATCACCATTATGATTAAAAAAGATTATTGGTTTAAAAAAAAGTTAAAGTACTTAATTAAAACCCAAAAAATTATGTTTTCCGTTGATTAATTTTTTTTTTGTATCAAATATTGTTTTCCATTGATTAAATTTTTTTGTATCAAATATTTCACCAATGAATTGATAGTTTAATATCAACTAATAACAATATATGTACGTTATTAAGTTTATCTTATTAACTACAATTTTTATTTCTATTTTATGTATCATGGAATATAAAAATACATATAAAATTCTGCACATATAAATATAAAAACATAACAAAATGGTATGTAAATTATATTGTTATAATCTAACTACTTATTTTACTATTAATTTAATTTTTAATAATAAAATAACTAATATCCGCGAGAACGCGCGGGTTCGAATCTAGTCTAATATATTAAAACAGAGTCCTATTTTTATCTACTTATAAATAGTTTAGGTAATATCATTACCTAAATTTTCTATTATTTCTATTTCTACATAACTTGGATATTATTAAATATATATATATATATATATATATATATATTAACCTAAAATTAAGGAACTAAATAAGTAATCTATTATTATTTTAAAATAATCAATTCAATTTATATTACACTAAATTTAAATAACTAATTAATTATATTTTATTTACTAATATAAAATAATTATATATGTGTACAACTGGGTATATACGCATCAGTTTTTTAGTTTGAATTCGGTTTGGACTTCGGATTACCTATTTTATACCAAAGTTTACTTTAAATAAATAAAAAAATCGTTATATAAAATTTCATCGAAAAATTATCCGCGCTTTATCGCGGGTTAGAATCTAGTTGTGACTTAAAACCAAGTGAGACTATTGCGAGTGGTTGTTCATGATGTAAGTTTTATTTGAACACAATGTAAAAATTCCTAATAGTCATGTAAAAACTACCAACAAATTATCTTTTACATTTAATAATTGTACCCAAAGAACACATGCATTTGTTCAAAAAAAAAAGAACACATCCATCGGCTGGTCAAATCGAAAGCTGTTTGAAATCCGGTTTGTTTACATTATTTCTTTACAGAAAATGGATCAAGGAGTTTGAATGAGAAAAAATATACTAATAATTACTGAAAAGAGAAAAATAGTTAACAGATGTTGATATCTGTATTTTATTGTTTAATAGGCTGAATACTAACTAGTTTTTACGCAAAACAGAAAACAAAAGCCTTATTTCTTCTCATAAGTTCAGTTGTTAATAATTATATATTCCTACAGCACCTCATATTATCGACCACTTAAGAGTTCTTAAGTTAATAAGACCCAATGAACCCTAAAAATATTATCTATTGAAATGAAAGTGCAATTTTTTTTGTTATGATGTAAAACAAAAGAAAATTAATCCGAGTTTCAGCACTGTTCTTATCCTACTATTAGCTTAAGAGGCGTCAGCGTCGCATCTTGTCAGTCGTTAGGTAAGCCATTTATTTTCATGAAAGATAATTATTTTGGAGCAGGAAGACTGTTTTATAAAAACTGAAAAAATACAAACAAGATTTTTGAACGATGACTATAGGATTTTTTTTATTTTTAAAACAGTCCAAAAATTAAATGATAATTTTTAATAATAGATAAATTTAAGATTCTATTTTAATAGAGTAGATAGTATAGATAAATACCTTAGAAAACGTAATGTCATTCCTTGACGATAGGAAAATTGAACGGTGCAATCGATACTTTCCTTTCTTATTTTTGAACACTTGCAAAAATATTTTTAAAAAGTGATATCCAATTTATGGCATTTCAAATAGTTTCTCAAAACAATAACATTGGAATAGCAAGTTCTAAAGCTAGCTAAAACTAGTAAAATTTCAACAAAACAAAAACTACCCACATGTCGCTGCATGCTACAATTTAATACTTGAAAACCAAGAAATTCAAGTTAGAAAGCTCTAGGTAGAAGTTGGAAGATGTGAGTCATAAGTGTAATGGCAAGTAAAATAAAGAGAAATCAAATCATACTAAATAGCTGAAATATACATATCACAATTAAAAACTTGTCTTTATTGTTCTTAAAAAGTTAATGCGTGATTAGTAGGAATAAAGGCAGATCAGAGGGAACGTATCCAATAGAAACGTGAACACATTGCCAGTGATGAATGTCACAAACTTATATTCATAACGTGTAGCTAATGCGGGTCCCCTTTTACTCTCGAATCATCGAAGGTGTCTCTAAACGGGACGTAGTTTGTTTAACTATTCTCAGAATATTACATGCGCTTCTGATGAAACGGAACGTATCTCTTTTGTTTAAGCACTTAAAAAGGCACTTTTACAGAAAGTCATACCAACTATATTGTCGTTTCTATATGCCATGATTTAACCTAACCTAAAGCAAAAGCATTTTATTTGTTTCACTATTGGCCATTGTTTCTTTGATGCGAGTGAGAGGGGGTATGCTCATTTTACTCCAAAAGTCCACACTTTGATTTTGGGATGCAAGGATTTGATGGTTCTTTTCGGCACGTGGAAAACACCTCCAAAGGTGATTGGTTATATATCGATTTAACTTATACATTGTCCCAAGCCAATTTTAAAATTATCTTCTTATATATAAATTTTATTTAAAATTATAAAATAATTAAATTATAAAATAAATATTAATTTTATAAGGAATAGAATGCTATCAACTATTTATAAGAATAATAAATTTAAAACACTAGAAATGTAATGTTCTTACATTTTTTTTTCCTACAAACCCATTCAAAAGTTTTAATAGTCAAATATTTTAAGTATAATTGTGTCCGTTGATAACAAAATCAATCCATATATTTCTCAAGTGGCGTGTTATAAACAAATAATTTTTAACAGTTTCAGCTTTGAAGAACTCTAGAATACTTTGAAAAAAATTCTTTTGTATTTTAATAATTTTTCCTTTCCAAAATAAATATTTTAACAAGATTTTTAATTTCTTTTGGTATCAGAAAATCTTTATTTCCATAAACAAATGATCACAAATTATGTCTATCTGTATACTTTCGTTCAATGAAATTTCAAACATGATACTCTCAGGACACTATAACTGAAAATGCCTAACAATTTTTTTCTTATTGTAAAACTATAGTTTTATTTTAGTTTTATTTATCTATATACACTAATAAAAATAAACTAAAAATATTATCTTAAACGGGATGCCCTAGTCAACAGATTGAGTGGCCCATCTGAACCAGTCCTAGTTATATATATGCTTTATCTTATAACGATGTTTGTTATTTGGAAATCAACAGCGAAACAAAGTTTCATTCGCATAGCTATTCTTTGTAGTAATAGATTTCGAATGTCAAAGAACATGAATTATTGTAGATTAGATAAAATCTATATAGAGCACATAATTTAGTTTGTATGTTTTTTTCAGAAACATAACGCAATATAACCATTTATTTTGAATCTTTCTTTTGAAACTTCATTTATTTTGACTCTTTGTAGTTGAGTTGAGATAACAATGCATGTTATGCTAGCCATTAATGATTTTAATTATCGTATATACAAGGTTGACTATAAAATTATAGGGGCTATAACATTTAATAAAAGCTTTGATAATTTCTTTAAAACAATCTGAAGATCTCTACGTATGTAATTATCTACAAACTTTCTTTTTTGAAGTCAATGACAGTGTTTCACCGAATTGTGTCTAATTAGATCCGACCATGCATATAGGATTAGATCCATTCATAATATATATATATATATATATATATATATATATATATATATATATATATAATATTTACTGGTGTAACAACGGACCACATGAACAAATTTAACAAAAATTACAAAATATTTACTTGGTTCCTTAGGCCATTCACAGTGAAGGTTTCTCAATGGAAGTATTTCACAATTTAATCAATAGTTTTTTTTTGTAATTGAATTTAATCAATAGTTAATTGAAGTTTTCTTGATTTCTTAATGTTATTAAGCAACTCTCTATTTAATTATTGATATAAATTGTGACATATTCCTAACGAAAAACTCCCTTGCACATGTCCTAAAACTTCACATTATTGTTGTCCTAGTAGAAAACGACAGCTCTTCCTTTATAAAACGATTTCACATTAGAGGACATATGTATTTTAGTGTTTGTATCTCATTATATTCATCGGACGACCGCTTCTCTATTTGAAATCGAATTAGTTTCAAAAACATTCTTACAATAATCTATTTAAAAACATACTAAAAACTTACGATTTCTTTTTAAATTATATATCTGTTTGAAAAAAATTCTAATATTATAAAATAAAATAATAATATTTTTGATGTTTTATGCTTTTATATAAAATTTAAATTTTATAATTTTTTAAAATAAAGTAAACAAAAATATCCAAATATAAAACTATATAAATCATCTACATACACTTAGTTTTTATATTCGATACTGCGTATTTATTCGAATATGTTATGCCAATTATTGTGAGATATTAAAAATAGTTATTTGATTAATTAGATAAACTTTTTATAAATTTAATTTGTTAGTATTTTTACAAGTATAATATAAAGTTGTTGAATGGATATAAAATTATTGAAAATGTATAAGGAAAATTTATTTTTTAAAATATTCTTTTACTTTAATATACATATATATATATATATATATGGATATACATTTTCAACACATACCTGTTTTCTAATTCTTTAAAAAAAATATTTTTTTTGTGTTTTCATGCGATTCCGTTTCCGTGTACCCGCCTATGTATATATTTTGTATAAATCTATTTTCTAAGAAAAAGAATCTACTCTCTCTTTTCTCCGTCTCTCACTATATATAGCTAAGCGTTTTAGTTTAGTCTCACAACAGTTTTCCAGAGTGAGAGAGGGAGAAAATATCACTCCTAGTTTCTTCTTTCTTTCTTCTTCTTCTTCTTTTTTTTTCTTTGATTTTCTCGGTAATAAATAATTTGCTCTCAGTTCTCAGAAAATAATTTTGTTGTTGTTGTTCTTGGTTTCTCCGTCTCTTTCCACTTGAACCAAGTTCGAGGTAAGTAAATCACTCCATACCTTTTAAAGTCTCGTAGAATATACTACAAAGATGTATATACATATACATTCATATGTATAGATATCTAATGATGATTTTGGAGAAGAAAATGCTATATCAAGGAATGAAAAATAAGTTTTGGAGGATTAGATATATTTAGGCCATCATCATCGATTAGTTTTTTAATGGAGTTTCTCAAAATATACTTTAGCACTAAAAAGTATTGACCATTAAGAAAATGGTATGTTTGCTGATAGTTTCTCATAGAGAGACTGATACTAATGTCCCTCAGAGAAGAATCATATCCTTCTCTTTTCTTTTTCTTCAATTCCTCTTATTTTCTTTATTTTGATTATTTTCATTTTAACAAATGCATGGAAATACTCTCCCACCTCGCATGCTCTTTGAGCAAAGCCCGACGCAAAGTTCTCACCAAATATCTAGTAATTAAAGAAAAGATTAAACAATAAAAAAGTTGGAAAAGGAACAAACAAAAGTTTTCATTATAGGAGCCATGAGAAACTTACCTGACTCCTTCCTTCCAATTGTGAAAGTGTGAGTAGTTTAGACATCCAATTTACATTTAAATTTAATTTATTAAGCAAAATCAGTTAAGCTAATAAGATTTTGTTATTCAAAACCTCTTTTTGAGGACCCAACCCATAAGGTTGCCCTTAGAGTATGTTTATTGTTGGTTTCGGGATTCTTAACTTTTCTAAGAGACGTTTCTTAACTTTTAACTAAGAAAACCTAAGAACCGTCTCTTAAATAAGAGATTTAAAAGCCGTCTCTTAACCAATTTTTTTTTAAAAAGAGTCAAATTAAGTTAATAACCTCATCCTAAGAGATCACTGATAAACATGGCATTAGTTCTCTACTCGCATGGAGAGCTGAGTTAAACATTTTTTTCTAAAACCAAGATCAAGTTTTGATTGAAGCTTAATTTATCTTTGTGACATGTCTATATAAGTAATTAGTATAATGTTCTATTTTTGTTTACAGAAATTAAGGGAAAATGAATAGTGGTGGTGGAGAAATGGAAGAGAGACTGTTAAATGGGTCAGAGACAGAACAGAGGAGAGACAGTCTCTACCTGAGAAAAAAGATTTGGAGTGAAGTAAGAAAGATGTGGAGAATAGCATTACCATCCACTTTGTTCAGAGTGATGTCGTTTGGTTGCATAGTGGTAGCTCAAGCCTTCATTGGCCACTCCAGTGAAACGGGTCTAGCTGCTTATGCTCTCCTTCAAAGCACTTTCATTCGTTTCATCTATGGTGTTATGGTAAGCACCTGTACATCTCTAGTATATATATATATCATGATATGTTAGAATGTTACATTTACAAACATTCAAATGTCGTGGTTCGCATCTTTTTAATATTGAAAAAAAAAACAAAAGAAAGAATGAACAAAGAATGTGTATTGTTATGATGTAACCAGGATTGTATGACTGAATCGCATGTATATAATATAATGTTATTATATAATTTGTTACAGGCGGGTATGTCAAGTGCGACGGAGACGCTATGTGGACAAGCCTACGGAGCACAACAATATCACATGATGGGGATATATCTACAACGTTCTTGGATAGTAGACACCTTTATAGCCACTCTCTTTGTCCCTTTCATCGTCTACGCGGGTCCTATTCTTCGGTTAGTAGGCCAAAACGTTGAGATCACCAAGACCGTGGACGAGATCTACCCTTGGGTTATTCCTTATCTATACAGCATCGTATTCACCATGACAATGCAAATGTATCTCCAAGCACAGATGAAGAACGCCATCATAGGCGTTCTCTCGACCCTAGCCTTGGTGGTGGACATCGTGGCCACGTGGTGGTGCGTAAGCGTGATGGGGATGGGAATCCATGGTGCGCTTCTAGGACTTAATATAAGCTCGTGGTCAGTGGTAATAGCTGAGTTTGTGTACGTGTTTGGAGGCTGGTGCCCGCATACTTGGACCGGCTTTAGCACTGCTGCTTTTGTTGATCTTATTCCATTGCTCAAGTTATCCATTTCCTCTGGCTTCATGATTTGGTAAGTTTTTTTTTTCAGAGTAAAACATTATGAGTTTAAAATAATTTGAGTTTTGCTCTGGAGATGTAAGGGCATGATTAATATAGGTTTCTTAGACTGATGTTCTTAGCGTAAGTTAAAAAACTGCTTCTTAAAGCCGGTCTTTAGTTTTTTTTTTTTAATTTACGATAAGAACCTCAAAACATACATTAATCATGGGTCTAGAATCTCCTAGTCCTTAAAAAAACATGATAAATGATCACAGACTGTCCTGTTCTAATAACTTTTCTTGTGCTTGATTTTCTTTTTTCTTTGAACAGCTTAGAGTATTGGTATATGAGCATCATCGTGTTAATGTCTGGATATACAGCGGATGCAAATGTTGCAATTTCTGCATTTTCCATATGGTATAACTTAAAATCCTCATGCAATATTTCATGTAATATTATTATACCATTTAAAAACTACATCCCAAATAAATTTTGCAGCCAATATATCTACACCTGGGAGATGAACATAAGCTTAGGCTTATTGGGTGCAGCATGGTACGTAAACCATCTACACTCCATTTAAAATAGTTTATATTCTTTGTTTAATGCTAGCTAATATATATATTGATCTATCTTATAATCTATGAATCAAAAAAATGTAGCGTACGAGTAGCAAACGAATTGGGAAAAGGGGATGCAGACGCAGTGAGGTTCTCCATAAAAGTGGTGCTTGTGGTATCAGCTGTGATTGGTGTGATATGTTGTGCTCTTTGCCTAGCTTTTGGTGGTCAAGTATCGTATTTGTTCTCCGATAGCCACCAAGTTTCAGACGCAGTCGCTGATCTCTCCTTCGTCCTTAGCATATCCATGCTCTTAAACATCGTCCAGCCCATTCTCTCTGGTTAGAAAAATAATCAAAACGCTTCCACTAGAGTATTAACATAAAGTTTTAAATATTTCTAACGACAAAAAGAAAATTACTCTTGAATGTAAAAACAGGAGTAGCTATTGGAGCAGGGATGCAGAGTATTGTAGCATTTGTGAACTTAGCAACTTATTATGGAGTTGGTGTTCCCTTGGGGTTCATCCTTATTAACATTTTCCGTTTTGGTGTTAAGGTACATAACTCTTTACAGTAGTTCTTAAGTTTATCATCATAATAAAACTAAGAAAAATATTTTAAAATAGAACGAATTTTTTTTTGTCACCAAAATAATATTTTTTTTAAATAATTAAGATAAATTTTATTAAAAATGTAAATATACATTTATACTCATTTGCTTAACTAATCTAGATTTAAGGTTTAGAGTTATAGAGCATGTTTTTGGAGGTGATATTTAAAATTAAAAAAATATTAATATTTTCAAATAAAATAAAAATCTATTTTGATCATTTTTAAGTTTATTTTTGTGACAAAAACTTTAAAAATATTTATTTGAGAAATTTGCCCTAAAACTAAATCATATTGACCAAAAAATAAATAAAACTATCATATTCTACTTGACTGATATTGTATGAGTCTAATTACAGGGACTGTGGTCAGGAATGTTGGCTGGAGTTGGCCTGCAAACGTTGATATTGTCTTATATTATTTATAAAACTGATTGGGAAATGGAGGTACGTAATTTACTTTGATTTTTTTTACTCTTTAATTAATTCGAGTTTTGAACACAAACTCAGTATATTAAAAGTTGAATTTGACCTAATTACAGGTAAAGAAGACGAAGGAGCGTATGAAAACGTGGACTCTAAAGTCATCTTCTGTAGAACCGAGTACTAACTCGACGAGAGATGAAGAGAGAAAGTGATTATACATAATATACATATAATATTTATATCATTTTAAAGAAAGTTTTACAATATCTTTTGTTTTCGCTTACAAAAGTGATCGTACCTTGTTGAAAATGCATTATTAGGTTAATGCAACTTTTAAAACTTTGTAAAAGAGGTCAATAAGGTTTATCTTCTTTTTTCACTCGTTCTTTTTTTCAAAAAAGGTTGTTATTCGGATTTTTAGTTATCTTTTATATTTTCCTTATTTGAATATATGTATTTTTGGTTGTGAAAAAATTGGATTGTTTGAGTGCTTTGTAATCATGGGTTTTGAAAAGAAATCTTATATATATTTCAACCTTTTCCATTGCACATTTTGCAAATCACAAAGACAAATAATTTAATTATTAGCTCACACTAAGTTGAGGCTAAATCTCAAGCTAATCAACAAGAATCTCCATCGTTCGTTACCGTAAACTGAACTGATCTGCCTCGATGAAAAATAGCAAATATCACTAGCTATCCTGATCGTCGCATACACTGACAACTATCCAATCCTTATCACATGTGGTTGTTGATTATCTTTGTATAAGAGAGATACAAAGCTATAAATCATAAAAATAAAGATAATGAAAGCAATGGCAGCATCCTCCAATACCACCCACAGATTTTGTATGCAATATGTTTTCTTTGTTGTCTTTTCCCGTTTAATATACATATTAAAACAAAGTTATATACTGTAATTTTTTTTTGTAACAAGTTATATACTGTAATTATTTGTTGTATATTAATAAATAAGGTGATGTATCGAAAATCTCGAGACTACAATGATTAAATCCAATTCTGAAACATTATGGCTACACAACTCTCACACTAATATTGACCTCAACGTCTCATTAGAAATTCTCTTATCGATGCAGTGATAGACGTTCTATGTGAAAATGAGTGTATCAGTACAGTGGTGCCTAAAAAAAAGTGTATCAGTACAGTGTATCTGAGCTAAGATTAATTAAAGATGGGAAATCCAAACGTGATGGTCAAATTTCGTTATTTTCAATCCTATAACTGTTTATATTTCCATAATTATCTAATTGTTTTCATCATTTACTAATTTTTCTTTTATTACCGATCCAAATATATAAATTTGGCTGGTCTAACCGTCTAAGTTTCCATTCTGCTTTTGTTTTGCTGGTCTAAGTTTCAATCTTTCTTAAAAAATATATATATTCTTACTTGTGAGAAAATCATTTAATCCCCTTATAATATACTTTTTAAATTATTTGTTTTTATTTTATAATTAGGCCTTTTTTCTTTCTTATTTTTTTGGCAACCTTTTTTGTTTCAAATACTGTCTGGATTAACATCATCATGTCATTAATAAAAACAAATTTCAACTGAACTGTATTTATTATTTTGTATAAGTTGTTACAATTAACTTTTTAATTTACTGGTTTTCTATTGAGATATAACCAAATAAAAAAGGACAATAAAAAAGGTGAAAGCTGGTCTTCATTCAGGTCACTCAGGTCTGGTCTTCTTCCTCCCAAAAAATAAACCTCAAAAAAAATTTGGGAAAGTTTCAATCTTTCCTTCTCCTCCTTCCTCCACAACTCGTTGATCTCCGCAGAAGAACGCGATCAACTCGAATACCCAGATAATGAAAGGAGAAGCAGTTCCTAAGAAGAAAACCCAGGTGGTTAACGACGCTGGTGAGGCGGATACGGCGGTGGAAACTGCCGGAGGAAGCGGGAAGAGAAGTGGAGACGGTGGATTTGGCAGTGAAGACGGCGGAGGTGGAGGAGGAGGAGAGTCAATTCTACGCGAGATGGGTGATGATAGGCGTACAGAAGATGAGGAAGAAGAAGAAGAAGAAGACGACGAAGAGGATGAAGAAGATGGAAGAGGAGGAGGAGGGAAAGAGGAAAGGCCAAAGCTTGATGAAGGGTTTTTCGAAATCGAAGCGATTCGTCGTAAGAGAGTTCGCAAAGTAAGCTCCTTTTTTACATTGTTCATTACTTAAATACATTGGTCTGAAAAAAGCTGGCTGCTTTATTGAATTGTGAGAATCCTTAACTTAGCAGAACATTCAATTCTATGAGAGAGAAAGATATCTCAAAGTAGTTTATATGGAAGCAAAATCTGATTCAATGCTTGTTTAAGTGTTTGGTATCTTCTTGACTGATTGATTGTTAACTGGTGATCGTAGGGGAAGGTCCAGTATCTAATTAAATGGTGAGTTTGTCAAATCATATACTCAGTTTTTGATCTCAAAGCTTATGATTTTTCTATTGACATTAGTTTTATAAACTCTGGTTGTGTAAGGCGTGGATGGCCAGAAACTGCTAACACATGGGAGCCTAAAGAGAATCTCCAGTCTATTGCTGATGTTATAGATGCATTTGAAGGAAGGTAAATTGCATCTCATGTGATACTTTTTTGCAGATTGGTTGTTTTAAAGTATGAAAATTGCGTTCTTTGTTTTAAAGTTTGAGGCCAGGGAAGCCGGGAAGGAAGCCGGGAAGGAAGCGCAAACATGGAGTTTCCAATACTCAGTTGAAGAAGAAGCAGCAACGTTTAACATCTACATCACATGATGCTTCTGAGAGATCAGACTCTTTTACATCTCTTAACAACTCTAGCCTTCCTAATATTCGTGGTCCACTCGACCTCTACGGTTCGAGTCTAGGAAAGGGAGATGGGGAAGCTGCTTATGCAGCCAACCAAGTTGAAGCGAACAGCAGGAGTGTTGGTTTGGTTGGTGAGGAGAAAGATTACGATCCGACCCTTAACGAGCTAAGGGGACCAGTCATACAGTAACGGCGCAGGGTCTTCCCAAGGAGGAGGCATTGGTTCTGAAGGTGATAATGTAAGACCAAATGGTCTTCTCAAGGTTTATCGAAAGGGGCTTGATGAGAACAGTCGGTTCATAGGTGCTAAGAGGAGGAAGTCTGGTTCTGTGAAAAGATTCAAACAAGACGCATCCACAAGTAACAACAACAACAACCACACAACAGCTACTGATCAGAATGTGACACAAGAGTTGGCTACATTAGACTCGTTTGGTAGAATCGCGAGGATAGGGAATGAGTATCCTGGTGTGTTGGAAAACAACAATCTCTCTCAGAAAAGAAAGATGGAGGAACTGGACATTGCCAAGATCCTTAAACCAGTGAAGTTCTCTTTATCTGTAACAAACAATGTACAAGACGTGTTGGTGACCTTTTTGGCTCTGAGGTTTGTTCTCTCAATCTTCACATTTGAATTTCAAACTCTTTTTTTGAACTTGGGTACTACAAATAGGTCTGATGGGAAGGAAGTGATGGTAGACAACAGGTTTCTCAAGGCTCACAATCCTCTTCTGGTAAAGATAAATCGTTAAGAGCTTTTTTATCTGCATTTTACTCGCTTGGAAGTTTCTAAAAGCTTTGCTGGTTTGTGTTTTTTTGACGGCAGCTGATTGAATTCTACGAGCAACATCTCAAGTACAATCCCGAAAGATAAAGAATTTGTTTGTACACACAGCACTTGTAGGTAGAGAAAGATTTTAAGTTTTGTCTAGTGAAGCAATGTGTAGAGTTGATGTAGTGGCAAAGTTGTATTCCTTGGAGGTTCCAGATTGTATGTTCTCTCGGGTGAACGTTTGCTTTTACTTTAGCGGAGATTGTGTTAAGCTTGCTTGTTCAAAGATCAAATTGATGATGTTTTATCAAAATAAAACATATGGATCAATCGATAGACTTATTTGTACTAAGTTACAACCAACAAACAACTTTCACTCTTGTGTAACCTTCGGTTGTAATTTGGAATGTCGCTTTCGAGCTGAAGGAACAGGAAGAAACTTGATCCTCTTGGGATTTGGTTGCTCCTTATACAAGTAATCTGTTTCATGTAGTCTTCTTTTTGAAACCCTTGCGTCGTCGAATGCTTCTGGAAACTCCAAATCAGGAATTTGAATGCTCTCAGAGAACAGTAGTGAGGATGAGCTATCACGTTCTTGTAACATGTCTTTAAACGTTATGAGGTGCACCCCACATTTTTTAACCTCTACAAGGGGGTTAGAAGAATCTCTTTTAGTGTTTTCGATTGAAAACTCAAAGAAGATCTCGTTGTAAGCTCCCATGGACATGCAAGTTCTGCTGAACAAGAGAAGGTGATCTGATCCAAAACTCATGTTTGCGAAAGCTTTTGGATCAGGATACCATAGCTCATCCATAATAACCAGCTCTTTGGCATCAACACCTTTGAAAATACAAGAACACTGTATCTTGACATCGTTCATAGAGCACTGTCCATTGCCTCCAATCATGATGCAGGTGGAAAATCCCAGAATGTCAGATGATGATTGACTCTGAGGCGAGTGTATTCTTAGCGAAGATCCCATGGCTTGGTGACTGAAGCAAGATGGCACATCCCTTCCAGGAAAATACAAATGTTCTGGTTTTGCTGAGTCTAGCTGCACATTACGGTTAATGAGAATCTGTGCCTCTTGATCCAGTTTGTAACAGTTGCTCGCTACAAGCTTGCGCAAACAACGATGCTTGAAGCAGCATGAGATATTCTCTAGCGATGAGCAGCCATGTGCGTAGATATACAGGAGACCCGGTGGAAGCTCATCAGGCAATGCTTGAAGTCTCTGGCAATTGTTTAAATTCAGTATGTTCAACCTGGTGAGTTCTTTGATGCTCGCGGGGATGAACTCAAAGGTATTACCACTCAAATCAAGTTCTGATAGATTCCATAAGTTACCAATACTGTTAGGGATCTCTATCATGTTCATGTTGCTAAGACACAGAACTCTCAAGTCATCAAACTTTGATAAGCGAGGACACAGAGAATGCAACCCTTGTGAAGTATAGAAGCTATTCCCAATTGCTAAAACTTGAAGACGGGTAAGTAGAGCAATTGACCATGGTGCTCGTCTTATCGCTGTTCTTCTAGCTTGAAGCACCTCGAGAGCTATCAAATTACCAATGTTTTCAGGCAGTTCTTTAATGTTGGTGCTTTCTAAATCAAGCAACCTCAAGCAGCTCATTGTCTGACATATTTCTGGTGGGAAGCTCTCAAGTACGGAACAGCCAGAAAGGTTGAGCTTTTCAAGGGATCTTAGCTCAGAAATGCTTACCGGAAGAGATTCCAGTCTTTTATTTCCCGAAATATCCAAGGACCTAAGCTGAGAGAGGTTACAGATCCTTGCAGGAATTTTTTCAATTGATGTCTCAGATATACGCAGAACTTTTATATAGGTGGAAACACGAGGGAACTCGTTGATGTTACGGCAACCAGACACTTCAAGAGTTTCAAGAGATGTGAGGTTCTGTAATGAGTCTGGGAGGTTTTCAAGATGTTTGCAACCGTCCAAATTCATGGATTTAAGTGACATCATGTTACTTACAGAACTTGGAAGAGTCCTGATGCTCTTGCAATTTGACAAATCCAATTCAACCAGACAAGAGAGACGGTTGATCGATGATGGTATTTCCTCTGTCTCTGTACTGCACTTATATTTCTGGAGTAGGATGCAACTAGTCAAGTACAAACAATAAAGTTTCTGAAGATTTTTGATAGATGGAGTAACCTCAGCCAAGCTTTGGCAATAGGAAAGGTCTAGTTCCTCAAGATTTGTGGCTTTTGAGAGATCTGGAATTTCGATTAGATATTTACAACGGGAGAGATTCATCTTCTTCAGTTTCCTAAGTGGCTGCGGATATTTTACATACAAATGGTTTTAATCGAAAAATAAAAGTGGCCAAAAAAAGAAAGGATCAGCAGTTTAGTTTATATGGAGAGTTTACCTGGATTCCCTTCCAAAGTTTTTGGAGATTGCTATTACTCATACAAAATTCAACAAGAAACTCCGGATGAAATCTTGAAGGCATAGACTTCAAAGGGTATCCATCCCAGCGTAGATAATGAAGCTTGCGTGGGAGATAGCTGAGGCCCTCAGGTAGATGCACTCTAGTCTCTCCATCATATGCAAGGTCATAGAAGTTGAGAAGCTTGAGATTAGACAATCCCTCGAAAGCTCGATCACTAGCAAATACCTCAGAAATTTCAGAGAGGTTCAGAGACATTCCTTCAACAAGTTGTGTTCCCTACGAAATAGAAAAGAAGAAGCTATCTTAGCCATTTACATGAAGATTCCGAAAAAAAATTAGGAGCATAAGAGAAGCGTATGCTGATAACTTACAGAATTTTCTGACAACAAATCACAGATGTCTTCAGGATCCCATAAAAGAAACCGTTCTGCAGGTTTCTTAACTGCTTGTTGACGAACAAGTTCTCTACCCATCAGTTGAAGCAAATCATGCATCTTTATGCATCCATTTGATATGCCTATCAATGACTTCTCAGTGAGAACCGTGATGCCAATTTCAGCGGCATAGCCACAAATATCCAGAAGTCTTGTGACATAATCAACATGCTTCATGTTATAGAAACATGATATGTAGAGAAAAATAGCCTTCTCTTGCTCAGCTAATCCGTCGTAGCTAACTCTCAGAACCTCCATGATATCACTTTTAAGAGAAGTTTCAAGCCTATCAAGTGTGCTTTCCCATTCTCTTTGGCTTCTTCGATAAAGGAAAGAGCCTAAAACTCTTAAAGCCAGTGGAAGACCAGAAGCATAGTTTATAGCTTGAACCGATAACTCCTGAAACTCATGTGGAACTATAATGTCATTTCTGAAAGCATAGTTACAAAAGAGATACAGAGCTTCTTTTTTGGGTAAACACTTCACTTCATATATCAGATCTATATCTATACCATGAGAAACTAGCAAATGTCTATCCCTCGTTGTCACAACGATTCTGCTTCCCCGGCCAAACCAACTAGTCTCCTTCACCAATACATTCAGCTGCTCAGATAAATCTACATCATCTAGGACAATCAAAACTCTTTTATGCCTGAGCCTTTCCTTTATAATGGTAGAACAAGAAACCGAGCTCCATGCTTCTTTATCTCCTTCTCGAAACATTCTGCATAAAAACTCTCCTTGTAAATGCCTAACTCCATATCTGTTACAGACTTCCTTGACATTCTCTATGAAGCAATGAGCATGGAATCGCCATGAAAGTTCATTGTATAAGTACTTAGCAATAGTAGTTTTCCCAACTCCACCCATTCCCCAAATCCCTACCATTCGAACATCTTCGTCCTCTATAGACATCATAGACTGCAGAAAGTCCACATGGGAACTCATTCCAATCAACCCTTTCGAATCATCCAATGAAGTGGAAACCAGTTTATCAGAAATGTCTCTAACGATCTTCTTAACCAGCTTTGACTCATCCCTCCTATACCACACAAAATATATTTACTTTGTAACTTTGGAATACACCAATGAGAGAGTGCAAAACAAATATCAAAACAAACTTACCAATTCCGAGAATCTTCACCAGAGATCGAAGCTAATATCGTCAAAGCTTCTTTCCATTTCTTCACCTTCTTCTTGTCACTGTGACTCTCAACATCCTCACCGAAGCTGCCACTCTGTCTTCTCACATCCGAAGGATCAACCTCGTAGAAAATGGGTATGATAGTTTGTTCAAATGCATCATTACATTCCAAGATCTCCAAGAGCTCGTCCAAGCACCACCTTGAAGCGGCGTAGTTCCTCGAGACCACGACAATGGCGAACCTGGAGCCTTTGATGACGTCTACAAGCTCTGGGGAGATTGGCTTGCCTCTCTCAAGATCCAATTCGTCTCTGAACGCATTGATCCCCATCCGATCAAGCTCGCAGAATAGGTGGCTCACGAATGTTTTACGCACATCTTCTCCTCTAAAACTCACGAAAACGTCCGCTTTCCATACGGCTGAAGAATGACAAGGAAGATAAGCCATGGATTCTCTTTCCAAGCTTCTCTTCTCCTTGTTATAATAGGGTACACAGGTTTCTATTATCAGCCAGTGATTCTCCTAAATCTGGAAACCATGAAAATGATACTCAGACCCTTTAGAAGTCAAAAGGGTTCCAACTCTATAACCACACGTGGTAGAGTAAGAGTCAAAAGTCAGAGCTTTTTGTCCTCATTGCTACGGCAAGGTAAACGCCTAAACAAAATAAAATATCATCCCCGATACCCTTTCCCAAAACCCATCCAGCTCATATATATAGATAAAGCATAAAGGTAAAGTAAGTAAACCATGATTACTTTTTATTACTTATTCTCATCCTCTCTTAACCGATACCCACAAGTATCAACATGTCTGTATCCTTGCCCCTCCTGTTGTCTGCTATAGCAAGCGCTGAGATTGCTTCACAACTATCGATTTGAACAGGCATCAGAATCAACATTTGCATCTGCCTTGTCCACTAAAAGAGCTCCACCAAGTTTAAATACAAGCTTCCCACATGTATGGTTTTTTTTTTTTTGCTGAATATTTGGTGCATTAAAATTAAATGTAGCAAGAGTTTACATTCTTTTATAACAAATACTCTAGTAAGACAAATTTAGGGAATTTGGAAATCCATAGCATTTGGAGAACGGGAAGCGTTGATTGTCTAGTTGATGAAGGCCCACTAGATCACGACCTATATAGATAAAAGCCAAGGCTTTTCAGACGCAGGCCCCATATGGCTTAATGATGATGACCCAATAGGCAGAGGCCCAAAAGGAAAGTTAACAGACGAGAACATTTATGCGATGTATCTGTCTTTCGATCGGCGAAAATCGAGGAGAGACAGCTAAGCTGAGGCAGCTAAGACATGGAGAGCCATTCCTGCATGTAGTTGCTAGATTCTTCAGGATTCTCCTGTCTAAGAGAGGATATTCGGTTTGTGATGATTAGCTCGATAGTAGAGAAGACTGAATCTGAACTTTTGAAGGAGCTTTGATGGAGACGGTGATTCCGTTCACGCCAAGTTTCGTAAATCAAAGCCTGCCAAGCAATCAGAATTAGAAACCGGTGATGCTTGGTACCTGTGAACGTGGTGATTGCAAGGGTTGTGTCTTCCCATGAGCTTGAAGGCAAAGAAAGCCGAAGTTTCAAAGACAGAGGCCTCCAAATAGAATATGTGAAGCTGCAATTGAAGAAGATGTGATTCCTTGATTCAGGGTGATTGTTACACAAGAGGCAAGAAGGATCAGTGTTGAGTCCCCAAGAGAGAAGGCGGTCCCGAGTTGGACAACGATTGAGCATAAACAACCAAGTAAGAGTTTTGTTCTTTGGGATTCCTTTTGAGAACCAAATTGACTTACTCCATGGGACTGTTGCTCGTACATCCCTAACTGAATCATAGATTTCACTGATGACAAACTTATTGTTGTTACATTCTCCAATACCTTTAGAATTCCATATTGGATAGTCGGATTCACCATTGAGAGTGATCGTTGATAGATGGATGTGAACTTGTTCCATTTCATGAGATCGGGCTGGCGAGATAGTCCAGGAAGTACCATTCCATAGGGAGTCTAAGGGAGAAGACAACGGGATTCCCGAACACATAGGGCCATTTGAGCCAACAAAATGCAACAACGGACCAAAAGGTGACCAAGGTGATGACCAGAATTGGATTGAAGCTCCATTGCCTGGGATAATTCGCAACCACTGAGTAGCTTCATGTCGCAGCCTAAGAAGCTTCTTGAAGAGCCAAGTGTGAGTCTGTCTTTCTTTAACTTCCCAAAAGCAGCTGTCTTTAATAACATTTTGATGAATCCAAGCAACCCAAACCGAGTTTGTTTTGAAAAATAACATCCACAAGAGCCTGAACATACACGCTTTGTTCCATATGCGAATGTCTTTTAGACCCAAACCTCCCTCTGATTTCGGAGTTGTAACTGTTTCCCAGGCCACACGAGCAACATGTCTACCTTCAAGAGACCCTTTCCACAGGTAAGCTGAGCACAAGCTATTTATCTGATTTATACATTCAATAGGCAGAATGAAGGCTGCACACCAAAAATTAATGATTCCTGAGATTACTGAGCTTAAAAGTTGAAGTCTACCCGCGAATGACAAGTATTTGGTAGTCCATAAGCCAATCTTTGATTTTATCTTTTGTAAAAGTGGCTCGCAGTTGATAAGAGAAAGCTTTTTGGTGGACAAAGGAAGACCAAGGTAACGCATTGGTAGGAATCCCTGAGAGATGCCAGAGATGCTTACAAGTTCTGCAATCTCAACTGTAGAGAGACCTGAGGGAAAGAAGCATGACTTTTGTGGGCTTATTGCCAGACCAGATAACCTTTGGAAATCAGAGAGGACATCAATAATTCCATGAATAGAAGCCGGAGTACCATCGCAGAAGATAAGGAGATCATCCGCAAAGCAAAGGTGAGTTAGTTTTGAGTCTTTACACCTTGGATGGTAGCCAAATAATCCTGATTCTGCTGCTAAGTTAAGCTTGTGCGAGAGCACATTCATTGCTAATCCAAAGATATATGGACTTAGGGGATCTCCTTGTCGAATGCCTCTAGTGCCACGGAAGAATCCATGAAGAGACCCATTGATCCCAAGAGAATAGGCTGGTGTGGATATGCATTCTTTTACCCATGCGATAAACTGAGGGTGGAGGTCAAGAGCAGTGAGACAAGCAACAACAAAGTCCCAATTGAGAGAGTCGAACGCCTTGGCAATGTCCACCTTTAAGGTAAGACGCTTCAGACCTTTATTTTTATGATCACCATTAACTATTTCAGAAGCCAATAGGACATTTTCTAGAAGAAGACGACCCTTTATAAATGCTGATTGGTTAGGGAGAATGATCATCGGAAGCATAGGCTTTATCTTGGCTACTAGAAGTTTTGAGATAACCTTGTAGATAGTATTACAACAAGATATCGGTCTATAATCTTTGATGATTGTTGCTCCTGGGAATTTTGGGATGAGAGTTAAAATAGTAGAATTCATTCCCGATGGCATGCTGGAGGAGGTGAAAAACCTTCTGATTGCCAAAGTAACCTCATTTCCTAGAATAGTCCAAGAGCAGCTGTAGAATCTAGACGTTAGTCCATCTGGTCCAGGGCTTTTATTAGGGTTTAGCTTGAACAAAGTCCTCATGATATCCTCATCAGAAGGAATTAAGGCTAGTTGAGCTGATTGTGCAGGAGAGGACCTGAATGTGGTGATTGCATGGACTGAGGAGTGGAGATCCGAAACAGGTAAAGTCAGAGGAGGACCGAGAATACTCTTGAAATGACACACTGCCAGAAGCCCGATGTCCGCAGGAGTAGTGGCAGTGAAGCCATTAAGGTCAGTCATAGCATGAATTGCATTGAAAAGGATTCTTGATACTGCCATCTTATGAAAAAAACTTGTATTTTGATCTCCCAAGTTAAGCCACAAGATTCGTGACTTTTGCTGAAAATATGCCTCTTCAATCCTTTTCAGCTGCAATAATTTATCATGACACAATTTCTCTGCAAGGAAAGACGTTTCAGACGGATTATTTAGCGATTCTTTTTGAAGGTCATTGAGAGTGACACTAGTTTCCCCAACTCTTTTTTGGATTTGAGAGTAGTTGCTTTTGTTCAGACGTTTGAGATGTCTTCTTAACACTTTCTGTTTTTTGGTCAGAGAAGATAGACTCCAGGTGTCTGGATGAGTAATTTCCCACCCTTCAATAACTGTTGACAAGAAATCCATGTGTCCGGTGAGGTAGTTGAAGAATTTGAAAGGCTTCGAACCGGCCAATGAAGAAGAAGGATCGAGCTTGACAAGGGCCGGTGAATGATCAGAAAATTCAGGGCAATGAAAATTAACAACACTTTGGGGGAAGCAAAGCAGCCAGTGCTCGTTGATTAACACCCTGTCCAGCTTTTTCGCTATAGGATCGCTCGGTTGTTTGTTGGTCCAGGTAAACCGAGGTCCATAGAAACGCAGATCCCGCACTTCGAGATTTTGGATACAAGTATAGAATTCAATCATCTGGGGTGAGATTGAATTGAAAGCTGGAGATGAGTGTTCGTCACAATGAAGAATTTCATTAAAGTCTCCTCCGATGATCCAAGGGGACATATGAAGAGAGAAAGATTGTTGCACGAGTATCAAGCTGTCCCATAACCGTTTCCTCTCTTCAGAAGTGTTTGCTGCGTAGACAGCAGTTACAGTAAAGGATGGCAGCTCCGGGATGGACACCCGATAAGTGATTGCTTGACTTGTGGAATGCAAGATAGATAGAGCCGTGGGGGCTTTCCAGAACAAAATGATACGGCCATCATCATCCTCTGCGTGGTTAGAAGCAAAAGACCAGCCGGGACAGATTGAAGCCATAAGCCGAACAAGATTAAACTCTTTTATATGAGTCTCCAAAATTGCACCAAAGGTAACATTATTAATATTAAGACAGTTTATAAAAGCCGGGTGCTTTTTATTATCGTTAATGCCCCTGACATTCCAGAAAAGGGTATTTACTGTCATTAAAAGTTACATGAGATTCATCTCCTCAGGTGGAGAAGGGCCCGTAGAAGGGGTAGGAGAGAGCAAACCAGCAGGCGCAGAGTTCTGGGAGGCCAGGATGAGAGCATTATCACTGCTTGTGGTAACCAAAGAACCATCTGAAAGACTTGAAGTGATGGCCAGGTCTTGAGAATTCAGACAAGCAAAGGGGTTTGAAGTGGAGATGCTAGCATCAGGGTAAAGAACATCTTTGCTAGGAAAAGTCTCAGGAGAGCCTCTATGAGAAAGCTGAGAGCCTTTGCGTTTCTTTGAGGGTTTGAGAAAACCAGATTTCTCACCCATCAAGCCTAGCCCAAGCACAAAGGGAGCTGACTGAGTAGAAGGAGGAAGAGTTCCAACATTACATACTATAGAGTCTGAAATTCTGACTGACTGGATCAGAGGGCAGGAAAGAGGCCGACTTTCTTCAGATGAAGTAGGAACCAATATAATCTGACCAACTGAAGTTTCTGGATCCTCAATAGAGGGGATTACCGAGGAAGAAATACTTGCAATATCCACTTTTTCCTGCAAGGGAGAGTCTTCAGATGCTTTTGCAGGAATCTGAGGAGCCTTAGATTGCTGCAAGACAAGACTATCCGAGAAAGATACAGTTGCTTCTGTTGAAGGAGCTGAATGGACATTAGCATTGCCAACCGAAGGATTAGTAGGAGCAGCAGGAACATTGTGCTTCTTAGGTTGAAACTCTGGACCTTTTGAGGGGGCCCAACGAGCATTCGGACATCGAGACTCACGATGGCCAAGTTGATTGCAACAAGAGCACGATGGAGGAACCCAGGGATAAGTCACTGACACTGGAATAATTGATCCGTCATCTCTAACCAATTCAACCACATCAGGAAGAGGCTCAGTGCAGTTAGCTCTAACTTTGAGATGCGCTACTTCAAGACTAACCATCCTGATAGTAAATTCGTCCGCTTCCACAGGATGTCCTATGAGCCCAGCAACCAAGCTGAGCCCTTCTCTGGTATAGAGGTCGAAAGGAACACCCCTCACGTGGGCCCACAGAGGAATAGAAGTCATGGTAGGGGGAGACATGGCAATCTCTGCGCTCCACTGAGCCACGTAGAATAAAGAAGAACCAATATGCCATATTTCATGCTCCACCACTTTATTGCGAATAAAGTCGTTGGGGATTTTGACAAGCATTGATCTAGAAGCCGGCCTTAGATGAATCTCAAGCTTAACGCCTTTTCCCCATATATGGGTGAGGACGCTCTGGATTTGACTGTAAGACGGAGGCTTTCCAGTAAAAACTCCCAAAACATAATCTCTGTGAGCTTCAGCTCCTCTGGTAAACACATCATCAGGCACCTTGACCTGAGGAATACCTTGAGGAGAGTGGGAAGTAGGAGCTAGACGTTTTAAGGATCTATCCGTTCCAATCTTAGTTTTAGCAGCCCAAGTATTTGACTCACGTTGGTTCTCAGTAGCAGCATCAGTAGAAAACTGATTAGTTGAAGGAAAGGTAGTAGAATCATCCTTTGGAGAGCCATTAGGGAGGTTTGGAGAAGGAAGAGTCCCTGCAGTTTGGCTCTTTGGGATAGAGCTTTGGAAGCCAACTGGAGTGGATGGAAGATGAGCGGCAGAGGGCGGCAACATAGGAGGAGCAATAGATTCTGTGGCAGGTTTGAAAGATCCAAATATTACCTCCTTGCCACCAGACTTTGCCATAGAGCTTGCAGCCTCAGAAATGGAGACGTGAACAATTGATTGAGATCTAGGGTTTTGAACAGTAACCTTAGATCTGGTTTGATCCTTTGTCTTTTTCCCTTTAGCTTTTGCTGAAAGGGTAGTGTATTGAGTTGAGATGAGAGCTAGTTCCTTGTCTTCAGGGCTGAAGTATTCAACACTCTGTGGACAGTGAATAGTATGTTCTTTTGCTGGGGAGGAAATATCCATAGCAGAAGATAAAGAGATAGCAGTTGAAGACGAAGTCTGATAAGTTTCAGAGCCTAATATAAGAGCACCCTTTTTCTTGAAAGCCCAAGGAAATGATGGGTAATTTGGAGACGCCGAACCAGGAGAAGACTTCTGCCCCGTTAGAGGAGGGAAGTCAGAGGCCTGAAGTGGTGAAGCTGGAGACTGCTGGTCTAAGTCAGGAGGGGCAGGAGGATGGAGAAAAGAAGAGCCTTCATCCATGGATGAAACGAAGAAAATGAACAGAGAAGAAGAACCAAGAGAGGAGAGAGAAGAGAGAAAAAAAGATTTTTTCTTTTTTATGTTTTTTCTTGGCACATGTATGGTTTTTAAAAGAAGAAACACTACCTCCCGGAAATACAGACATATCTCAGCTCAGGAGTGTAAACAGCTTTTGCGAAATGCTCTCTTGACTGATCAACCCATGATAGCCGTCTCGGTGGTGGTCTAAGTATATAAATCCAACATAGTTTCAAAACTTGGCAAGTATATAAAAAAAAAAAAAAAAAAGTAATGAACATTTTCGTTACCTACAAGTGAGGCGTACCAAGTGTCAGCAACAAGGAGATATCAGCGTTTCCGTACTCGATCTTCCCATGTTAACTCGAGCAAACCAGCCTCCAGCTGAGTGTCCAATCAAAAACAATCCTTGACGCAAAACTACCGTCTTTCCGCAATGCACAACTGAAACTAGCAGCTAAGTCTGATCCAAGAAAACAAAATCCAACGTGCCCCAAGATCATTAGACACTAAAAGACTTCTTACCTTGACATAACTCATTGGCTTCAGGGACCGCATCATCAAAACTCTTTTCAAGTACCTAATGATCCAGTTCTCAAACAGAAACAAGTGATGAGTTCATAGAGCAATCCATACCAATCAAGAACAAGACGAGGGCGTAGAGTGCCACGCCAGTAGCTGTATCAACCCAACCAGCTGCATTTCTAAACCAATCAAGCCTTGGATCCAGCTGCAACCGTTTCAGTAACATTGTACATTTGTACTCATCCAAAGTTACCTCCAGCTTCTTGTAGTCTCCTGAGTTGTCCTTAGTCACAGAAGAAGATATTAACCATACATTTTCCGCCATAGTTTCCTCTTTAAGAGTAAGGGAAGGAGGTTTATTATCGGGAGAATGATGTAGCCGGAGGAAGAGGGAGACGATGTGGCGGTGAAACTGGGACTCAGCCTGAGCGATAACTATCGCGGAGGCCATCGTTTTGTTCAGTGGAGACTGGAGAGACAAAAGCTGGGACTTCTTAAATCCACGTGTTCTTAAGCATTTTCATATTTTTTACATAAACGCCCCGTAATTTCTATATTTATCACTTTAAGACGCAGGCAAAAGAAGAACACTGACAAAGAAAGCATTTTTATGTTATCGTCGAATCCAATTGAAACAAAAAGATGGGTTCTTTATATCAAGCGTGCTCTTCTTCTTCTCTGGCGAAGGGTGTGTTTTCATTGGCTTCATCGCCGTTTATCTTCACGAACCGGCACAAAATCACTCGCCACTACAGCAGCTTCAGAGCATCCACTTCACCGTCTGCGTCAGCTTGTCAAGATTTAAAGGAAGTGAGAAGCACTGATTTGGTGGACTTGGAGTATGCAGAGCTTAACCTCAAGTACAAGATATCTGAGGTTACCCTCCTTTCATCATTTGTGTTTCTCTTCTGCTTAAAGTTTTATTCTTTCTCTGTTTTGTTTTCTTGGACAGGAAGTGGGTCATGTCAGAATCAGACAGCATGTTAACCCTCTGAGTTCCTCTTTCTCTGTAAGTTGATGACGATTTTGCTAAGTTTTTATGACAGCATTTTATTTTCTGTCTTGATGTGTGACACAGTGTTTGTATATCTGATAGACGCCAGCTCCAGTTCCTGCTTGGGAGGAAGTATATAAGGATCCGTCGCTACCTCTTATGGTTGATATTGGAAGTGGTAACTTGTGAGCTTACTTTAGACTTGTGGGAGTTTAGATATATGCTTATGCAGATAAAATATTCAAGAAATCGGTAGGATTATTGATTAGGCGGGTTTGTTTACCGATTTTTTGAACGCCTAAACCGTTATTTTAAAAAATCGTTTTAAAAAGTTGTTTCGTTTATGCCCGATTAACCCAGAATTTAAGAACAATTATGTTCTCTAAGTTGAGTTTACATTTTACAATGGGAGACTTGATAGCAAAGTTGGAATCTTTCATCTGTTCCATGGCATTTGAGATTCAAATATCTCTCCTCTATATTGTAAAATGGTTTTTTGATTTGTGTTACAGGTAGTGGCAGATTCCTCCTGTGGCTAGCCAAGAAGAATGCTGAGTCAGGAAACTACTTGGGGTTGGAGATACGCCAGAAAGTATGGTTTGTGCTCCTTTTGACAGTTTCCAAATTCACTTGACCATTCATCTGCTTTTAGCTAATGTATTTTCGGTTTATTTGCAGCTGGTCAAGCGTGCTAACTTTTGGGTGAACGAGCTGGAACTTTCAAACGTGTAATAATCTCTGCATTCCACACAAAACATCTTTAGCATTTTGAATACTCTGTTGATTTAACTTCTTTGATATATATATCTCTTGTGGATGTGGTTTCAGACACTTCATATTTGCAAATGCTATGGTTTCCTTTGATCAGCTTATATCAAGCTATCCTGGACCGTTGGAGTTTGTTTCAATCTTGGTAAATGTGTAAAGCTGTGAACATCTAAAATACTATATATATAACATATCATGTGCTGATCCAACTTCTTGTTTGATGTTTTAAACTCAGTGTCCGGACCCACATTTCAAGAAACGGCATCACAAGAGACGTGTTCTCCAAAAGCCTTTGGTAAATTCCATTCTGCAAAACCTAAAACCTGGCGGAAAGGTAAACTCTTTGCTTAGTTATAAAACGTTCATATACTTTTAAAGCTTTATTTGCCTTACAATGGCTACCAACGTTGCTGGTTTGTTTCACAGGTTAGAGTACTTAGATTACTAGTTAACTAAATATATTCTTTCTTTTTTGGTTTTCTTTTGTTCGTGGCTCTGCAACAACAGATCTTTGTGCAGTCAGACGTGCTCGATGTAGCTCAAGACATGAGAGATCAGTTAGATGAGGAAGCAAAGCTTCTTGGACATGTGGACACAGTTGAGGCAGAGGAAGGTTGGTTAAGGGAAAACCCAATGGGTATACGAACAGAACGAGAGATCCACGCTGAACTCGAAGGTGCAAGGATCTACAGAAGACTATACCAGAAGAAAATATTGATGGATAGTCTTCACTAAACCGTCAACGTGTGAGAGTGAAAGCTGGAGCTTAAACATTCACAACTTGTTGAGATGTTTAATTTATTTACAGAAACTCAGTTTTGTCAATTTAAGTACAAAACTCTTGACTGAGAGAAGGTAGCTTTCTTGGAGGCAATAGAAGAAGAAACATGTAATGGATTATGTGTGTGAAAGTTTGACTTGACAGTCTAGAATCAGATCCTATCATAATTTATAATTCTTTGATCTTTTCTTTCTGTGAAAGCTTTTCAATATTCATAATTGGTTTCAGACAAAAACAATTGAAAAGGGCATATAGTTAGAAGATAGTGTAATTAATAGTATACATTATCTTGAAGAATTTTTGTGGGGAAAATAAAATAAAAGGAAACGCGTGGCGTGGAAACTACGGCAGGTTCTTGATCAGCAGCATCTCAGTCTTTTCCTCTGCTTCTTGGTATCACACATCTTCAATCTTTTTCTTTTGTTTTTTTTTTCTTACTGTGTTAAGTATCTTTTCAATCTTGCGACTTGTGAGTATGAGAATCCTTAAGTTGATTTATACTTATGTCCATGTTTATTGCTCTTCTCTTATCATTTTCTTTAATGTATGAACATGCATGCATGTTTAACGATTTGTCTTCACAATCTAATGCCAATTGTTTTTTCTTACAGTGTTTTGATTACTCTGAGATAGAAGTTTGAGAAAAAATGGGGGAGGATCAGCGTAATCACAGTGACAAAGGATTCTTCCACCACTTAGCAGGATATGGAGGTGGACACTACCGACCTCACGGTCATCATGGCTATAGTAATCATGGTCATCATGGTTATGGAGTTCCTTATGCATACCCTCCTCCTCCTCCTCCTCCTCCGTATGGCTATCCACAAGTGGCTTATCCTCCACACGGTGGTTACCATCCAACCGGTTATCCTCCACCCGGTTATCCCGGTCCACCTCATCACTATGGTAATTTTTGAGTCACAACATTTTCATAGGTCTTTTTATATGTCACCACATTTAGATTTTCAAATTGCTTTGTTTGCGTTTGTTTTAATGTTTTAGTGTGTATTTTTTTCTTTGTTAAACGCATAATAGTGAACCATGTTTTATATATTTCATGTTTTATTGTAGATGCAAATGCATATAATGACATTTGAAACCATATAGACCTTTAGACATGATTTTGATGAGGAAAACCAACTTTCATTGTCACAGGACACCACCATGGAGGTATAGGAGCGATGATAGCGGGTGGAGCAGCTCTGGCAGCTGCAGCAGTTGGTTCTCACCACCACGGACACTATGGTCACCATCACGGTCATGGCTATGGCTACGGGTATTACAAACACGGTAAGTTCAAGCATGGAAAATTTGGGAAACGCTGGAAACATGGCCTATTTGGGAAGCACAAGGGAAAGTTCTTCAAGAAATGGAAGTGATTTTTGTTTCCTGAAAAATTATCGATCCAATTCGGAGACTATACATTATATATCATTACGTAACAACAATAAATAACAAGTCTCTGAAAATGATACATAGTTATTGTGAGCCTCAAGAGGCTAGAAAGTCATAATATTTCTTTCTTGCTTTGGTATTATCAAGCTTTTGTTTTGTTTTACATGGTCATGTATAAAAGTTTGTTTCATATACTAAAATCCATTTGTTTGAAAACGATCTTTTAATACTGATGGAGAATCTTCAATAAACATTATTTTCTTCTTCTTTCCTTTTCTTTTGGAGTTAAGTGTGATTAAGATTGGTCAAGTTAATAGTTATCCACTTTTGTTACTTAGTGTGTAAATTGGTTTCTCGGTTAGGTTTAAGTTACATATAAACCATAAATGAAATGTGATTAGGATTGGTAGAGAGTACTCGATGCTTTTGAGTTTGCTGCCAACCTAGGAAATAACAACGTGGAAAGATAAAAAAATTCCAAGTTCAAAAGAGTATAAAAAGAGTTGGGCAAAAGAGAACATTATCTCTCCAACCTGCCACTTTTTAAAATTTTACAAATTAATGACTCGATATAGTTTACCTATATATATGCATTGTGATATTTGATGATGATTCTATAAGATGTCATGATAATCAGATGCATGTGACTATTAGAAATAAAACAAAAGGAAAAGGGTGGGACACAAAATTTGAATTGAATTAGTTTTATGTTAATCGACTGATATGCTGTTTAGTTGACTAAGCTGTCGATGTACATATTTATTTTCACTCATATG